>JAYXIM010027545.1:0-12344 GCA_037575425.1 Anastrepha fraterculus
ACCCATGTAACCCCTTAAGCGTATTATGTTAAACAAGAAAACTAATATCAATTCTCTTTTTTATAAACAAAATGGCGCATGTTAGATTTGACTTCTCACATTAAGGGGTTAGGGGTAGTCAGAGGCCCGAAAAAATGATGATTTTCACGAATTTTTTTTTGCTACTTAATTAATTTATTTAACAAAAATAAAAACATAGCATAAAAACATCATGTTTTAACTTGACTTCACCAAAATTTCAAAAAAAAAAATTAATAATTGCAAAAGTTATCGCTGTTTGTGTGAAGCCCGTTTCTCCAGAAGTCCCTTGCGGTGAATATCACAAGTCCTTGCAGATTCATCTAAAACCAATCGGACAAGAAAAATTAGTTTTATTAATAGATAATCTTGTGCCTGATCGAAGCTTTTTTTTTTCAAAATGAACAAAATGGCGACCTCAGAAAATTTTTTCCAGATTTTAGAAAAAAAAACCAACAGTTAATTGTTAAAAAAAAATCGAAATTTTTGAAAAAAAAAATCCTTCGATCAGGCACAAGTTTTTTATGTTTTTCAAAAGCTGTATAAATTTTATTGAAATCTACGTAGCGGTTTTTAAGTTACAGTGTTCACCAGTTTGAAAAACATAGTTTTGAGAAAAACGCATTTAAAGTTTTGCTATCGGCTCCGGAGCGGCCGAGCGCCCTTTGTTAATTGTTGAATAACTTGAAAAGTATTTGTCGGACTCACTTCAAATTTTTACACAACATTTTTAAAACATTATACTTTAAGAAAATGCAAAAAAAAAATCGATTTTTTGAAAATTCTGACTACCCCTAACCCCTTAAGCGATGGGCATTCGTTTTTGTTACGGTATCTGCCGCTCTCTGCCAATTCATTTTAAACTGCTGCTCATTTTTAATTTCTTTTTTGTTTTTAGCAATTTTCTTTTAAGAATTACCCAATATTTTTCATTGGGTCGCAATTGTGGACAGTTTGGTGGGTTGTGGTCCTTTTGAACAATATTTACCCCGTGATTTTTATATCTTTTCATAGCAAGATGGCTGTAATAATACGATGCTAGATCAGACCAGAGCAGAACTAAGCCGTTATGTTGTTTTATGGCAGCAAAGGTTTTTGCAAACACTCCTTCATATAAATTTCTTGGCTTATAATGCAGTGGTAATGAACATTTTGCTTTTCGTACCACCCAGCAGATGGCTAAATAAACCAAATATTTGTTAGGGCACTTTTCCAATATTTTTAGCTTAAAGGCACCTTGGACTCCTTTTCTCAACTCAGCGTCCTGTATCTAATATACTTAAGGGCAGCTTTGACGTATGCTTCATCGTACGTAACCCACACCGCCATGTTAATGGAAATCTTAACTGTATAATTTTCACGCACGCGTTTTAGCACTCTTATTTTGTTTATCATTGCGATTGGGTGCTACCATCTTTTTACATGATCGTACACCTTCATTTTTATGCACTTTTTGGAAGTAACCTTTCGATCTATAGACCTGTTTTGCCGCATCTGGAAGTGAAAGGGAAGGTTTTTTCGAAATAATGACACCACCTCTTTGGCTTGTGACTGCGACACAAATCCTTTTTTTCTTCCACTTTCAGGCCCTCGTTCAACCGACAAAGTTTCACTAAACTTTTTTAACACGTAAGTTACTATACTTTTCGGACCATTTTAAGTTTGTGCTATGGCATTGTGTGACAAATTACCATTTTTCCCCAAATTTGGCAAATGAACAAATTTCTTGATTTTTGCGCACAATTTTCTCCGCAAGTTCACACTTAACCCAACACATTTTAAAGAATACTCGTACGTTGAAGCTACAAAAAGTGAATACGCCAAATTAATCATGACAACAAATACTATGAATATGTAAGTATACTTTATTTTTATGACAATTACGCCAGTAATGAATAAACACAATCGACTAGTTTTTTCGTGTCCATTCTTTATATCCCAGCAATTTTATTTAAAAAATAATTCAAAGTAAATATTTCATATATTTCAAAATATATTTAAATACATAATTTATTATAAAGTAGCTGATATTTTAATTATAAATGTACGCCAACTGTATATTCACTTATAATTTTTTTTATGTCTCTCCAGCTGAATGTACTTTTGGATTAAAGTCAAAGTTTTCTTACCAATTAAATGTATGTATATAATTAATCCTTAGCTCAAAAGTTTATATAACTAATTTTTAATCGAAATAAACCAAGTAATTAAATATTAAATAAGAAATTAATTAAAGTTATCAAATAAAAACAGAATTATTTATTTTGATACCAATTGGAGGAACACCTTTGAGAGTAAGTGGATAATTACTAATTTCTCAACCTGATATCTAAGAAAATCTCCATTAATCAAAAAAAGGTTTATATTTTCTTTTGTTTAACTTTCCTTCAGAACATAAATTCAAGGTTAAGGGGGAAACCGGTTTAGGAGGCCAAAAATTTGAGGTTTTTCGAGAATTTTTTGAACAAAGAAGGAATAATCAGAAATTGTTTAAGTTTAGAGGATATATGTTATTTATACTTTTAGGTACACTTTTAAATTTTTTTGAAGCTATTTCCGCGGGAGATAGTGGCGTTAGAGCGTGCTGTCCATGGACGATCGCCATCCGAATGTCTTACTTGTGGGAATTCCTGAAGTTGCAATTTTTCTCTGAAATCAACACCAATTTTTTGTTTTATTAACAACATATTTCCTAAGAATATGAACCTAATTGAGGTAAAAATTTATTGAAAATTGCATGCTTTTGAGGCGCTTGAACACAAAGTAGTTTTTTTATCCCATATTTTTTCATCTATTTTGCTTAAAAACCCATATTTTAAATAATAATATAATTCCAAGAATTAGGTTCATATAGATTAGAATTGAATAACGAAAAAATCCAAAAAAATTTTAGAACGATTGATCGATAACTTTTTAAGCTAGAATTCCCACCAGTTGAAAAAAAGTAGTTTCGAGAAAAACGTCGTTCTAACTAACGCGCGCTACGGTGCGCAACCGACGGGCAATCAATCACTTAAGTGCTCATAGAATCGGGAATAATGCGAATTTCGCTTTAAAATGTTTACCACATATTCTTGAGTAGTTATACTAACGACTTATGCAATAAAATAAAATCGATTTTTTGATCGATCTAAACCGGTTTCCCCCTTAAACATGTATGTATTTTATTCATGAAGTTTTTCGATACATAATTATTCTTAAAAATCTTAATACCGGACACGCATTGCATACATACATACATCTTGGCCCGCTTAACTGAATATGTACATACATTGGGCCATGGAAAGATTTCCCAAAAACCTGCCCTCCTTGAACTTATGTTCTCTGTCTCGCCTTGTAAATAGTTGCCAAAAATATTAGCAACCAATGCAATGTTTAAACCAACCTGGACTATTGTACTCCTCACTACAGCTACCCTCCGTTAAACGCTCGGAACATTTGTGGTTGCTGCTGCTTTCGGTACTGCTGGCATCTTGACGACGGTAGTCACGGCTGTACCGCTGAACGCTTTTTTATGCCATTCTGTTTTAAACATGATTTTGGTGTTTCGATTTCTGGTAGTGAGGAGATTGTTTTCCTTTTTTTCTTAATACTAAAATAAGTAATTATCAAAATTGTATATATTTTACTTTTATTTGCAACAAATACTACTACTATTACAGCTACTACCAAAATATATACATAAATATTAACATACTCGGTTTCAATATCGTAGCAGTGGCCACATTGCGTATTTGTCAACCGACATAAAATATGTCAAAAATTTTGAAATTACCTTCTAAAAATTATTGAATTATGTTTAAAGAATATTTGTCTTATAAATTTTCGAATCGAAAGTTAATGCTTAGGAAGGAAAATCTGCATGATAGAAGGGATCGCCGCACTCATTTCATTTCATCATGAGCTTCAGTAATGAAGCAAGTAACTCTCGAGTGCTTAGTGAGGATAAACTCGTTAAAAAACAAAGTACCTGGAAAGGTAAGTCTTCAATGTATTCTTAACTTCAATGTTTACATGCATATATGAGTGTGATGTATATATAAAATACTCATATTCAAAATAAAATCGTGTGGTAATGGCAAATTAGTTTTAAGTATTTTTTCTAATTAGAAATTTAAATCCAAAATCTGCACTATTAATGTTAAAATTTTAAAAGAAATAATTAAAAAAAGAAGAACATAATATTAAATGAAAAATTAAACGTAATGGATCTTAATATAATATTTGTGTACAAACATATACCTATATGTATATTCGTAGCAAAAATGTCCGATTGCAAAAGAATTCGCCGCGACTGCTCATAGATTAGGGGAGGTTGAACTGGTTGACTTGCAGTCACGCATAGACCGGTTCGAAAATTTGACTCCCCATAGCGATGGTTTCAATCGCACAAAGCATGCTTTATTTTTAATTGCAGAAAGAGAATGTAAGTATTAACGAAGATAAAAAAAAGAATCCCTGGTCTTACTTTCCAAACATATGCATCCATATTTTCGCATACATGCTCTTACAGAAACGAGCAATTTCGTTTCAGATTCATACTGGCATGTAATGTAAAGTAATATGTATGTGTGTAAGTAAGTTGTTAGTGGAGTTACGTCAACGCTTAAACTCTCGTTCAAATGGCCTCCTCATTGATGGTCAGCAGTTCTCATATGTAGCTACATATATATTTTTTGCAAAAAATAGTATTAATACATAACTTCAAATGGTATATAGAAATTAATTTGTATAGAAATTAATTTGATGACAAAAAGAGTTTCATTGTAAGGATATTTAGTTGGTTTATCACTTGACAAACAGAAAAACCATTTTTATCGACAACTGAAAGCTCTGATAACTTTTCACACTTCTCTCAATTGAGAGAAATATTAAAACTTCGAACAGCCGTTACAATCACAAAATGGCTCTCCGATTAGAAGATTACGTAAAACAATCGGGTACAATAAAAATAAACAACTGCATATTCATGCAAGCCCATCTATCTAAAGAAACTGCAACGAATTAAAAACAAAATAAAATAAATAAATTACGCCATAAAATAATATACTTCCAAGACAACATAAAAGCATATGCAAAATCAGACGAAATTTAGTAAACACATGAAAACGATATACACTAAAAGATATAAAACCTCATGATTCAATTATAGAAGGTTAGGTAAGTAGTGACAAGGGCGCTTTGACACTCCCTTATTTTAGGGCTGCATTTACGAAGGATGGGAAAAAGGGAAAAATGTTTTCCCCTTCTTGCCTAAAGGTAGTAAAAAAGTACGTAAAGTAACTAATTAGTCCTGTACTAAGAGAAAAACAAGTATATTGGTTATTTAATCTACATTAAAACAAAACGACAGAAAAATTATAGTTTTTTCTTTAAACAAATGTAATATTTATTTAGAATATTTTCGATGTTTATCTAACACAACAGCACGCGTGTGATGTTACTTATGTATGTGTTTTTTTTCTGCCGTTCGGAGTCGGCTTGAAACTGTAGGTCCCTCCATTTGTGGAACAACATCAAGACGCGCACACCACAAATAGGAGGAAGAGCTCGGCCAAACACCCAAAAAGGGTGTACGCGCCAATTACATATATATATATATATATAATCTTGCAATAGATTTGAGTATATTTTGTGGAAGAGAACAAAAAATAGTCATGATAAAGGAATTTAATGTGTTTAATTTACTACAATAGTACAAGTCTTTTAATGCACCAAAGGTCAAAATATACTTAATCGACAGGAATGAGATGAAACAGAAAGTTTAATTTTTTTTCTTATTTCGTGCATAACAATACATGTAGTATGTTACCGTAAAGGCATTGCGAAAGCAGAAGTTCAGTCGATGATTTCTAAATATAAGAAAAAAATTGAAATTAGAAGAGTTAAAATAGTTTGCAATAAAAATTACAAATTTACTAGTTTATAGTTTAAAATTTGAGTACCTTAATATACTTTGCGTCCCTAATATTAATAGGAAAATGTATTAATATAGACTAAAACTAATACATCGAAAAATTTTAGATATTGGTAATATAATCCACTTTTAGTAATTGTGATGGTTTGTAAATTTACGTATATCAATACCACGTGTCTCAGTAATGAATCGGAGAGGAAATATGAGGAATGTGGGTGCACTTGCTCGTATAGGTGTTGGCACGCCGCACTTACTTCAGGCAGAAATCAAAAACCTGTAAACCAAAAACTTAAAAATAACTCACAAATATATCATTACAACTTATCTGTAATTGTAGACTTAAAGCGCGAGGACTTGCTCGTGTAGGTGTTGCGCATACATCTACGTACAGCATATTGTTCTAGATGGGGTAAGGTATCGACGTGGACAGCCAGTTCGGAAGTCAAATTGATTTCAGAGGTAGCAGTACTAGGCACATAATGACCGTCATGTTCATATGCCATCAACACGCTCCATGTCTCCTATGAAATTGTCCGTAGCACCACATGAGACAATGGTAGAAATACGCGCATACGTGCTTTCGTTTCTAAACACCACAATAGTTGGGCCACCTAGTTCTTCAACACACACCCTCCGCAGCAATTGCTCGTCTGTGAAGTCCTACAAATAAAAACTTTTTATTTATTACAATTTATTAGCAAATATTCTAAAAGAACTTACTAACTGTAGTTTATGTATTGTATGTAAGGTGGTCTCTGTTATATTTGCAAAAACGCTGCTATAAAAACCTATGAATGAAAAAGTTGAATAAGAATTTTTACAAATGTCTGATCTGGACTTACATGTATGAAAATTCACAAACCGGTGGTTTTCTGCAGCAGAAAGCCGACTCCAAATAATCGACTATCACCATATGTAAGACATAATCGACCTAAATAGTGAAAAACGACATTAATTTACAAAATAATTAGCTTTTATTATTATACTTACTTGAATGTTTACAAACAGATAAAAGATTTTCAACGAATAATAACAAAGCAAAGCGTCAAAGTGGAAACGGTGTTGCCGACCAAATAATTTGCACCAAAAGTTTAGTTTTTACTACAATTCAAAAATTTTTTTGTGAAATAGGTACTTTTTTTGGTAAAGAAGCAACACGTTTTCAAATAAGGGAGCCGATATGTCAAGAGGGAGCGAGAAAGCTGTTTACTTACCTAACCTTCTATAATTGAATCATGATAAAACCTTAGATTCAAAACAAAAATGTTTCAAAACAATTTACAAAATAAGACGACAGAAATTATAAAAAACTAGAAGCTGTTCATGATTCAATTATACAAGGTTAAGTAAAGTTTGACAACTGATTTCGGATGCTACTTAATCCATTGATGCAATTTGGAAGCAAGGGAAAAAAGGGCATAAGTTTATCCCCTTTCTGAAAATGTAGTAAAAAATTGAAAAAGGTCGTTGTAAGCCATAGAATAATTTTATGTTATTTTATAAGTGGTACTTAATTATTTATATTTTTAACTTAGCTATTCCCATGGATTTGTGCCATATATATATGTATTTTGACCATGCATCGGACTGGAATCTATATGTGCCACTTGTAAATCTACACTGAAGTAATAAATAAAACAACTTGAGAATAGTAGAAACTCTTAACGAGGAAAAACCACTTTTATTTCGTCACGTCCGCTATCATACATTTGATTTTTTAACGAGATTGCCTGCAAAGTTACAAGTATAAAATCTGTGTTAAAAAAAGATAAATTTATATATACGCAGAAACACAAGTAGAAGCCCAAAGCATTGCTATACTATTATCTTATCGAATCCTCATTGTTCTCTTCTTTTGTTTATTGCACCGGTTAAGATGCTTTATTCGAAAGTGCATCCGGCATTTAAAAAAAATCGTTTAACATCATCGCGTAAACTCACGTTTTCACTTAATGTGAACAATTTTTGTAAAAATGATATCCCACCGTAAAGCTCCCTGCCGTTGAACTAGTTAAACACTGATTCCATCATTTTAATTTTGTCCAAGAACTCGGTGCTTGGTTTAACTAATCCGCCCTTAGATAAAGTGTCAACCCAAGTAAATGTAGGCTCATTGCATGAACAATCGGTCAACTTTAACTCTAATTTGAATTACTCTATTTGTATCTTAATTTTTGTTATAATTCTGTTCTGAGGTAGTTGACTATGACTGATCGTTCGATTTGCTATTACTTCATTATAGGTCTCTTTGTCATTAAAATTTATTTTCTACTTTTTAGTTCGATTAGCAAAAAAGCGTGTTTTTTAGTTTCTTTAAACTATTTTTTGTTTATTATGAATGAAAATTATTGTTATCATTGCAGTCAGTGAATAAATGATTCGATATATTCGTGTTATATTTAATTCCTTTCTTATCGACTGTGAGTCTAAAGCTATGCAGTTATCGGCCGTGATAAAGAAGTAATCGGGATGAAGAACTTATTTCGTGGAGGGAGCCTGAGAAACTGATTTACAAGAATAAAAAAAGATTTTTTCATTTTACAACCAAATTCACCTTATTTTTGCCCGCAGGTAAAAAAAAAATATTAATCCTGGCAATCCTAATAAGGATAATGGAAAACTTTTATCAAATTATTGCATTGTCATCGGTCCTTGATAGGTGTGCAAAATTTCAAGTCGATCAGATGTTTAGAAGCCAGTGAAAATTAAGCTCAAAGATTCCGTTACATGCATACATACATACATACATATATACATACATACATACATACAACCCGACCTAATAAAAGTGTGTTAAAAAGATTCAAAGATTCAAATTCACCTTACTTTTTGCCCACAGGTAAAAACAGAAAATATTAATCCTGGCAATCCTAATAAGGATAATGGAAAACTTTTATCAAATTATTGCACTGTCATCGGTCCTTGATAGGTGTGCAAAATTTCAAGTCAATCAGATTTTTAGAAGCCAGTGAAAATTAAGCTCAAAGATTCCGTTACATGCATACATACATACATACATACATACATACATACAACCCGACCTAATAAAAGTGTGTTAAAAAATGGAGTCTCTAAAGGAGTATTTTCATTACATTAAAATGGAAATGCAGCTAGTAAGCAAAACTATTTTGGAAAATTATTTCACTCTTATGCATATAAAGCCATGTTTAGTAACCTTTGCATTACGACGTGTTGCAAATTTCCTCATTTCAGTACCGTACGAACGTAAATGTACATATGTTTCATAACTGTTTTTACAAACTTTTATTCCTGAAATAAATGCTGACTTTTAGCATCCGTCATATGCATTAAGAAGTAACTTGTTAAACCATTGAATTTGATATAGATTTGGCTGCCATGATATGTTTACCGACAGGAATGAGATAAAACAGAAAATTTAATTTCGTATTTCGAGCATAACAATATATGTATGTCCATTTGTTACCGTAAAGACATTGCGAAAGCAGAAGTTCAGTCGATCATTCCTCCACGTAAGAAAAACATTAGCAGTTAGAAGAGTTAAAATTGAAAAAATTACAAATTTATTAGTTTATTGTTTAAAATTTGTCTACCTTAATATTTTATTAGTATAGTTAGGAAAATATATTCATATAGTCTAAAACTAATACATCGAAAAATTTCTATATTGATAATATAATCCACTTTTAGTAATTGCGATGATTCGGGCAGAAATCAAAAACCTGTAAACCAAAAATCTTAAAAATTGTTAATTCATAAATATATCACTACAACTTACGTGTAAATGTAGACGTAAAGCGCGAGGACTTGCTCGTGTAGGTGTTGCGCATGCATTTACGTACAGCATATTGTTCTAGACCGGGTAGCGTGAAGAGCCAGTTCGGAAGCCAAATTGATTTCAGTGGTAGCAGAACTAGGCACATAATGACCGTCACATGTCAAACACTTACTAGGTATTTGCACCATCATACACAGCACGATCAATGTCATCTATGAAATGGTAGAAATACGCGGTAGAAATACGCGCATACTTGCCTTCGTTTCTAAAAACCAGCTCTTCAACACACATCTTCCGCTGCACTTGCTCGTCTGTGAAGTCCTACAAATAAAAACTTTTAAAACCAATTTATTATCAAATATTCTAACAGAACTTACTAACTGTAGTTGATGTATTGTATGTAAGGTGGTCACTATTATATTTGCAAAAACGCTGTTCTAAAAACCTATGAATGAAAAAGTTTAATAAGAATTTATACAAATGTCTGATCTGGACTTACGTGTATGAAAATTCACCAACCGGTAGTTTTCGGCAGCAGAAAGGCGACTCCAAATAATCGACTACCACCATATGTAAGACATAATCGACCTAAATAGTGAAAAATGCCATTAATTTACAAAATAATTAGCTTTTATTATTATACTTACTTGAATGTTTACAAGCAGATAAATGATTTTCAACGAATAATAACAAGGCAAAGCGTCAAAGTGAAAACGATGTTGCCGACCACATAATTTGCACCAAAAGTTTAATTTTTACTACAATTTAAAAGTTTTTTCGTAAAAAATGTAGGAATATTTGTAAAGAAGCAACATGTTTTCAAATAAAGGAGCCGATTTGTCAAGAGGGAGCGAGAAAGCTGCTTACTTACTTAACCTTGTATAATTGAATCATGGAAGCTGTTGTAATAAGTCTGTACAGTACAGTTTTACGTCAAAATACAATTTGAACTCACAAATGGTGGAATGCCTTGTCGTTTTGTGGATTTTCATTCAATTTTCACTAAAATTAAAAAATAGAACATCCGTAAAGCGCAAATTATATGAAATATTTGATTTAACCTCAATTATTATACATTTCAATTTCAAAATCCTTAATAAAAATTGTATCAATTATTTTTAACATTTATTGCCTTCCTGGAATTTTATATGCCGATTGAGCAGGTTTTAATTAAGCTAAGCTAAATCAGCTAAGTGATAACGAAGCAAATACACCATCACGTGTCGCTCGCACCTTAAATAAAGGGTGTTTTGTTTAGAGGTTAGGTTTTCAAGTTGGCACTACTTTTTTCGTAGACGGTCTTTTTGACAGATGTCACTTGATTTATGCTCAGTTTGGTTTGCCATTTCATAATGAATAGACTTACACCTGAACAAGCGCGTCGCACGTTCGGTGAATGGGCCCAAAACGAGATGGCCACCGATCCCGATTTTCACAAGAAAATTTTGTTCAGCGATGAAGCTCACTTTTGGTTGAATGGGTATGTCAATAAGCAAAATTGTCGCATTTGGAGTGAACATAATCCACAAGCCATTGCTGAGACGCCGTTACATCCTCAAAAAGTCACTGTTTGGTGTGCTCTATGGGCAGAGGGAATCATTGGACCATATTTCTTTAAAAATGAAGCCGGCCATAATGTTACAGTCAATGGAGAGCGCTATAGAGCCATGATTAATGACTTTTTCGTGCCTGAATTGGACGATGTTGATGTGGACGACCTTTGGTTCCAAAAGACGGCGCTACATGCCATACAGCCAACGCAACAATCGATTTATTGAAGGAAACTTTTGGTGAGCGCATTATCTCGCGCCGTGGACCTGTGGCGTGGCCTCCAAGATCGTCCGATATA
This sequence comes from Anastrepha fraterculus, assembly GCA_037575425.1. Taxonomy (NCBI): domain Eukaryota; kingdom Metazoa; phylum Arthropoda; class Insecta; order Diptera; family Tephritidae; genus Anastrepha; species Anastrepha fraterculus. The sequence goes on from JAYXIM010027545.1 coordinate 11,542, forward strand.
ACACCGCTAGACTATTTCTTGTGGGGCTATGTGAAGTCGCTTGTCTACGCAGATAAGCCCGGGACGATTGACGTCTTGGAAGAGAATATTCGGCGCGTTATTGCTGACATACGGCCCCAATTGCTGCAAAAAGTGGTCGAAAATTGGGCCTCTCGGCTGGAATTTATTCGAGCCAGCCGCGGCGGCCACTTGCCCGAAATCATTTTTAAAACATAATGGCAAACCCTTATCTTTATAATAAAGCTAAATTCTTGGCCATAACATTAAATTATATACGTTTCATTTCATCTTGAAAACCTAACCTCTAAAAAAAACACCCTTTATAAGCGTTGTTGCTGTCATAAAGGCTGGACTGAGTACGCAACTGAGAAATGAGTTCCTCTCGCGATGAAGAAAATTCATCGCTCATGTATGACAATTTGCAAATAATAGATGAATACAAAAAAATGGGTGACAATATCCAACGCATTTAAAATATTCGGGGAAAAGATCTTCAGACTCCTTCGTTCGTTCACAAATAAATAAGATAAGAAATCCCTGAAAATCAGTAACAATTATTTTCACAAACTTCTGGCATAGCCATAGCGGTAATGCTTACATGTACGAGTATACTCATTAGGCCGGGTCGATTTGTGGGGAGGCAAAAAAATGGCCCATTGCTCTGTGAAAATCATATTCTAGGGATCAAAATAAGAAACTTTGCCGAAGGATCCATACCTCTAAAACGAACTCTGATGTCCCCCAATTTGGGTCGAACTTTTAGTGTCTTTTGTGGGGAGGCAAAAAAATCGCCCATTGCTCTG
>JAYXIM010027546.1:0-19901 GCA_037575425.1 Anastrepha fraterculus
TCTTCAATATAAGGCTAATCTGGGTACCTGGTCATAACTGCATTACAGGAAGCTGCGAGGCAGATGAACTGGCTAGACAACGGACTTGTGAGGTAGTTCTCCCGCGAAACGAGAGGATGGGGATCCTACCGACTACCTGCGGTCTGCTCCTAGAGAGGTGGGCTTCGCGTCAACTTAGCGAACGCTGAGCAAGTACACAAACTTGTTAGGTCACGAAATCTTTCTGGCCACGAGTTTTTGGAGGTGGTCGAGGGATATCCCGAGATTAATAAAATCTTAGCTCTCAAATTTTGTGGGTGCCCTTACACGACAATGGCCGCGAGGTATATATGCTGTGAGACTCAGCATTACTTCGAGTCCTGTTTCCGTCAGTTGTATGAAGTAGAATCATCTCAGCACTCTCTCCTTAACTGCCCTGGGCTAAGATTTAAGTATCTTGGCTCTCATTTCTTTGCTACGCCTGCTGATGTAGCAGGCATTGATATTTAAAGCCTGATGAATTTCATCAATAGTACGAAGCGGCTAACACCAACGTAATCAGCCATCGTTCGGGTGACTTCATTAAATACACATCCCCCCACCATTTCAACCTAACCTAACCTGGACAACGTGAGAGGTTGTGTATATAATACTTTTTTAACGGAAGAGCAGTAGGGAATATTTTAAGTTATGTAATTTGAATTAAATTAAACATTTCCTTACCCATTGCATGTATTTCTGAAAAGACTTTCTCTTCCCTGTTCAACTCGTAGTACAGTTCATCATAACTATTTGTAGTAGCCAGAAATGTGTCGCCATATGTTATAAATAAGTTAAAAATATTAACCACCTAATAAAGAAAGAAGACGTATAACTAAATTTCGTTTCAAAAGAATCAGTACATACCTGAAGTGATAAACAAAATATATTACACTTCTTCACTAGCGTTTGCTCTTGATTGACGAGAAAGCGAAGCAGTCCAATTAAGGCCGACCACAAGTCCTTCCATGGGTAATTTAAGCGAACTCGGCAGCGTTTTTGGTAGCATAACACGCGATGAATGACACCAACACAAAGTAAATACAATTCCATTGGGAATTTCTTCATCAAGTGCGAAACGATAAACTCTACAAGTAAATCGAGCAAAGTAGCAGCTAGGGGTTGCGAATTGCCCACTCGATCGACATGCAGCTTGCGATGACGCATTTGCGCGCGATGTAGCATTACTTTAAACGTGAGATTGTTGTCATGCATCATTGAATTTGCATACTGATCCTCGGAAATGCACGTCAATATAAGGAAACACAATTTAAGATTGGCTACACTGGATTCGTTTTTGTTATCCTGCATTACAATGGAACTGCAATGTATTTAGAAAATCTGTTCAATGATGGCAAACCAGATTTCGATGGTATTGATTTTTAAAGACATACCAATATTGAAAGACTGCAACAAGCAAATTCGTCGGGTACTGCGTCATATCGATTATAGGAGCAGTTGCCAAATCGGGCACTGGTTGTGTTAGACTTAAAGTATTACTAGGCGATGGAGGCGCGCTCGATTCGGCTTGCGTATGCGCTAATGTTGTTATGAAGTTTCGATTAAGGTGAACAGCTTCGTAAAGTGCCAATAAAAGTCCATTGTTGGCTTTTATTTGCTGCACACGTTCACATCCCTCGTCGGAGACAAACATGTTTCCAACAATGTTAGATAGCGAAGAAAACCACGATGAAGATTGAACATTCAACAAGCTCTGCATGTATTGTCGGCAAAAGTCGATCAAAGATTGTGATATCATCTGACCATAGCTAGAAAAACCATTCAAAAGATTAAATTTAAAATTCAAAATTTATGCAGAGGAGATCTGTATGAATACATTTCTGTAAATATTTGACGAAGCAACATTAAAAACGCATTGGAAGACCTAAAGACAAGTGGATTGAGGTCTACTTTACAGGCAGAACCCGATTTTTTATCCTGACCAACTTTTCAGCTGTGGGATTATGTAGACCATATTAACAGCAAAAAGTTGTTAGATCAGTTCGCTTCAGTGCAATGACAGTCTATGGTTCTATGACACCGGAACGCTCCGGATTTATATTCGTCCAAGGACTGTCAATCCAGCGGCATTCCCCAAGCATTTATGGGGTTTGTTTATGCTACAAAAAACAAAAAGCTCAGTACAAATGACAAGTCTTTCGGCCTTTTTTTGCATGCAGGTTACTCGGGTACATCCAACTATTTATTACAACACCCGGCGGAGTAACACTTGTTTTTTTTCCTATCTTAACTACACACTAGTCTTCAGCAAGTTACTGCTACAACAACAACAACAATGCACTAGTCTTATCAAATACGCACTGAAGAATAACATATATGTATAATAATTTTCTATAATATAATTATAATATCCTGCAAAACCAAAATTTAAGTAGCTTTATCGAATCTCTACAGAAATGTATGCATTTTATATGTATTATACCCGTTGAGCGCCATTTCATCTGCCAATATAGATAACTGCACCACATATGGATTAGTCGTTTCATGCTTCCTATAATTAACTAAGATGGTTAGGAGAATAACAATATCGTAGCCATGTTGTGCTCGCAACGAAGGATCGCTAAGTAAACGTACGAAGTCATCAAAGAGTGTGTGCATTGTTAGGTACTCTAATAGTACATTTTGACTAACATTATCGGTACCCGTCACAATTACGAGCAGTAGTTTTAGGCACATAATTCGGGCGCTTTCAGTGGCTTCGCCTAGAATAGAATATTAGAATAATTGGTATGCATATCATTTATTATACTAACACACCCAATAGTATTTGGTTACAGTTGCTCATTAACTGTCGCATACTATTATCCAACTGCTCGAAACCAAATAATTCATTCAAACAATTAAATGAACAATCCGCTGACGTCTTTTTAAAAATCGCATAGAACAACGCGCATAGGGTTTGGAGACTATTGCACAAGCGCTTTTGATGCTCTGGAAAACATACGAAAAGTATAACAATAAGTAAATACATGGGTAGATTCCAGGTGTCGTTTTCTATGCCAACCTGTGCCTAACATTTCAATACTTTTCGTAAATAATATGTTAAGATTTCTTTTGACAACCATGAACTGTTCACATGTTAGTTTTGTTATTTCAGCTTCGAGAGATTCTACATTAGGTTGGAGCAGAAAGAACTCGTTCCAAAATTCGGGACTATCTGTGGTCGGATCTTCGCCTCGCAAGAACAATTCATATATATAAACTACTTTCTCTTTGGGCCTTTTGGAAGAGCCACTACCGCTACGTTTGCGAGACGTCATGGCCGAATTGCAGTTTCCTTATAAGCGGAGGAATATTTTCCGAATAATCTATTAAACAAAAGTCTTGCTCTGATAAATATTGCACTACGCTTCTATTCTTTGTTAATCATTTGGAGATTTAAACTATTATCAGCTGTTTAAATAAGTGCAGGGTTTGATTTAAAAGTGGAGGCAACACTGGATTCTTCCCCATAATAGTGATGTAATACTGGGGAGAAATAATTTTTGGATTTCAGTTGAATTTTAATATAATTTCGGGATGCTATTCGCCGAGGAGTTTTCTCGCTATATTTTTTTTTATATAAGGGATTAACAATTAACAATCAGTAATGGCATTGGCGAATGTTTGATATTTTTAATTCCGAATTTTTATTATGTCTACGTACATTTATACACATTTGACTTGGTTGCGAATATTTCCCAGAGTGTTAGTAAAAAAAATGTACAAAGAAAATTATAATTGCGAAAAAAATCAAAAGCGAAACACGAATAAAAATAGTTAATTCGATTTTTCCCACCAGATCCGTCCAGATACAATAAAAAAATATTTAAACATTTTCGAGTATATTAAAATTTATTGTTTTATAAAAAAACTAAATTAAAAAACGCTGTGCTGCCAAACTAACAATGGAGATTAGAACACACCTTTAGTTGCTCTATTATGCCTCATTTAACTTGTGTTTAAAATTTACAAGTACTATTCACAATAATACCTTTATTATTTGACCTTTATTCAAGATGTGTAAAGTGTTGCCGCGAAAAAATTTAAACCAAATGAAATTAGAAAGTTACCCTATATTTGATCTCTATTTGAAATTAATTCCAAAAATGGGCAGCAATGAGTTCATGTGATATATGTAAATGTGCATGGAGAATGACCGAACATCGATTTTTAAGGCCGAACCAAACTGAAAATTTTCCATAACTATTTATGGGCCGGCGTAGGCGAATGGGTTATTAGGTATAGTATATATATTCGTTAATTCCAGAGTTCGAAATACCGGGCGTGAAACTCTAAACGATAGCAAAAGTTTTGTCTCATAGCGGTCGCCGTTTGACAGACAATGACAAATCTCCGAGGGAATGAAAAAGCACCTTACTGAACCATCTGCCGTTCGGAAGCGGCATAAAGCTGTGAGTCTCTCCATTTTGCGAGAAAGCATGAAGGCGCACACCACAAATAAGAAAAGGAGCTCAGCTAAATATTCAACAAAGGGTATAATTATGAATAGTTTATCGGCTTTTATACTCTGCAAGCGGCACCGCCTATTATTGTAGTATAGAGCTGATCTGTATCACTGAACAATTCCTCCCTTAGACACACTCCACAAAAAAAATTTGGCCGAATTTTTTGCCGAATCTGTTAAAGGTATGTATATCATTTGATTTGTTTTTTCCTTTCCACCGTGTACATTCATTATGAAGCCAATATAAAATGAAATGACGATTAGCCGTTCCGTTCGGTTGTGCAACGTAATTCGCCCTTTTATTTTTCTTTATTTTATTTTCGCTTCATTCGGTGCTTTTCTTCTTCCCATTGCCGTACGTAATTTTCGTACACATTCTGCAACATTACCATGATTTTCAAAGTAATGTCGCAATATTTCCCAGCGTTCTTTGAGCGTATACACAACCATTTTCGTTCAGCGGAAGAATAAAACTAATTTTCTGTCAAATCAGATGACAGCTAAGTGTTACCATTCTTCAAATAATACCTAGTTTAAATCCGTAACGATAGATGACGGGCCCTATATATATATTTTCCCGAGGCTCCTAGATGGATCATAGGGCCTCAATAAACAAATTATAATTAATTTTGGCCCTTATTATGAGCAACATTCGATCTTCGACTATAGTCGAAAGTGCTGATCGAACAAAATTTCGTTTGGTATTATGGTGCTCATTCGTGGAAGAATAGGACTATTGTGAATTTCGATCGCTCGACGCATTTACAATAGATAATTTTTTCTCAGCTGATACAGCAAATCAAAACAAAAGAAAAACCGATTGTGTTGAAATTCTTTGCTAACAACATTTTTTAAAGTTAAAAAAAGTATTTTTGTGAAAATGAGTACAACGGAGTTGTGGTTCGACGATTCATCGGACGATGAAAGATTAGTGGAACTAGCTAGAAGTAGAAAACAGCTGAGGGACGCATTCAAACCCCTAGAAATGGCTTCCACTGAGTAAGTTTAGTATTTTCAAAATGTGTTGACGTACTTAATATTACAGACATTTCCTTACAGTTTTTTAAAGAACTTTAGATTATCTAAAGAGGCGTATATGAACCTACTGTCCAGTACAGAAAACCAGTTGCAGCAGTGCACCCGAGCCACGAGCTCTTCACTATTCTCCAAAAAAAGCAACACAAATTATTAATGTGTGTGCAGCTTTGAGATGAGACCCTCAACGATGATGCTGAAGATATTGAAGTGGAGTCAAATAACGGAGAAGCAGAAAACATAAGAAATGAAATTCTTAGAATATTATAGAAAAATCTAAAAAGTATTAAATAGAAACCTTTACGCCACAGTTTCCGTTTTATTTTTGTTATAAATTTTCTTTATTCAATTATTCGTCATTCGAAAAAAATATGTATTTCAGTTCCTCTACGTATTTCAGCCCATACCTGCCAAGGGAAAATAAAAATGTAAAATGTTTCTATAAACATCACAAAAAAAACCATTATTAACCTTAATCAATTTTGCTGCCGTTCTAACTGGTGGTCCCAAGCAATTCAGCTCCGTTGTAAACTCCTCCCATTTTTTTGCTACTTGAACTTTGGTGCAAATCCCTTTTGCGAATTGTGGATTCTCTTCCATTAATGCAACTAGCCTTTCTAATTGCTGTTTGGTACTCACGACTTTTGACCTGCATAAAATTAACAAAATTAGTATATATTTATTATTTGGTTACTATAAAACAATAAATAATCGCAAACAACTTACATTTTAACAAGTTTTCCCACAATACGCTACACAATCGAAAGCAAAATTGCATTCGACTCTAAATTCGGTATGCAACGAAATTTTCGACAAGGTTGCACCGGTTGGTTGCACAACCAACGAATATCGAAGATCGAATCCAACTCATAATAGGGGCCTTTATCTAAGGCTAAACATTTAATTTCGTTCCACGCACGGCCTGCTTTCCTTGCTTCTGCGTCGACCTGACGCCTCCACGTATTGGCTGGTCTCCCACGTCTGCGGCTGCCTTGGGCGTTCCAATCCAGTGCTGTTCTTGTTATGTCATCGTGGGGCTTTCTCAATGTGTGGCCGATCCATTTCCACTTACGGCCTTGAATTTCTATGTGGACTGGTGTTTGCTTGGTCACGATCCAGAGATCAGCGTTACTAATAACCTGGGGCCAATATATGCGCATAATCTTGCGTAGGCAACGGTTAAGAAAATCTTGCAGCGACTGTAGTACACATGCCGATATGTTCCAAGTTTCACACCCATACAACACTACGGATTTCACGTTGGCATTGAAAATCTTGAGTTTGGTATGCCTGGAGATGTGAGACGCTCTCCACACCTTATCCAGCATGCCAAATGCAGCGCATCCCTTGGATTTACGGTTACGTATGTAAGCTGCTGACCCGCCGGTATTGGAGATAATTATTATTATTATTATTAGAAGGCCATTACGCACTGCGACCAGAGCTGATCTATTGTGAAAGGCCTATTTTGTAACCCTAGAGGTTTAGGCTTTTTAAAAATTTTAGCACAGTTTTGGGTTTGTTGTTCCAAAGATTGCATGGAGATACTACGATACCACCAAGGTGGTGAAGTCTTTGTCTGCCCAACGCAGGACATTCACAAAGCACATGTTCTGAGCTTTGTATGTCCGTTTCGCAAAAGCGGCAGACATTGGTCTCGGATAGACCAATATTATTTAGATGGTACCTCAGGCTGCAGTGACCTGTAAGGTATCCTGTTAAAAGACGCAGATCTACTCTGTTTAGTGAGAGAAGTTTGTCAGATATTCCTTTGTTGGGACTTAGGAATAGTTTGGCGTGACGCTGACCAGCACAGTTTAGCCAGTGTGCGGCAAGTTTTCTTTCTTCCCATTTCCTAAGGAATTCATTAATGTGGCCTTTTGTCAGTCCACAGAAAGGCTCAGGACCAGTAAGTTGCATATTTGCTCCTTGTTTTGCAAGGTCATCAGCCATTTCATTTCCCTCATGTCCTTCATGTCCCGGAATCCAGCATAGTGTTACTATGTTGAGGTTTCCTAACGTGTTTAGAAGGTTTAGGCAATCATTTACCAATTTAGAGGTGATAGTTGTTGATAGAAGGGCTTTTAGAGCCGCTTGGCTATCTGAAAGTATGTAGATGTGAGTACCTCTCATTTTCCTTCTAAGGCATTCACTGACACATATTTCAATGGCATGTATTTCTGCCTGGAATATTGTAGGGTAGGATCCCATCGGAATCGATTTTTTGAATTTGGGGCCATTGATTCCTGCCCCTGTTCTACCATTTTCCAATTTGGACCCATCAGTAAACCATAGCTGGGAGCCAGGTTTGAAAGTGATAGAGTTAGTTCTCCAGTCTGTTCGTTCATTAATTATAACTTGAAAGTTCCTGAAGAGTATTGGTTTGGGTGATAGTATATCATCCCTATGAAGAATGGGACTATGTAGGAAGTCTTCTAAGATCTTTAAATGTCCTTTCATATCCCCACTTTTAAGTTCAGATATACCTTTTAATCTTAAGGCACTCGAGCGAGCTTCCCTTTCAATTAGAATTGGAAACGGTGGTATGTTCAGGAGCACACCCAATGCATCCGTGGGACATGTTTTCATAGCCCCTGTAATACCAACACATACCAGGCGATGCAGTTTGCTTAATTCGTTTGCTGCTTTTCTTTGCTTGACCTTGGGCCACCATGCTAAGGATGCATAAGTGACTATGGGTTTCACAACTGTGGTGAATGTCCAGAAGGTCATTCTAGGGTTTAGTCCCCATGTCTTACCAAAAAGCCTTGTACAGGCAAAGAATGCCCTTGTGGCTTTTGAAGTAACTATTGGAGATAATGCTCCCCAGGTAGCAGAATTCATCCACATCTTCCAGGGGTGTGCCGGTAATCTGAAGAGCTTGCGATTCGCTGGTATTGATGCGCATAACTTTAGTCTACTTTCTTTTGTCGTGACATTCTAATGTACAAAACGTTGTTGTTGATCTAGCGTCACCTTCTTTAATGAATTCGCCTTTATGATTTCATCAAAATTTATTTCTATTTACTTTATTTGTTGCCCCCTAAGGGGAAAGGTTAAGTAAAAAGAAATATTTGGAAACCGTCTTAAGCTCTGGAAAAAATATGAAACAATTTCTAGCAGCCTTAATTCCATTGGGTCATAACTCTATATTTTCAAAATTTTGTAAACGTAAAATAATTTAAAATGCATTTTGGCCCCCTATTCTTTATTTTTTTAAGCATTATAAAATTATCCCATCACATCCAAAAAAATTATCCATCACTCAAAATTTGAGAGAGCAAAGTGACAGTTCGGTGCAAGAGTGACACTTACTTTATTTATACAAATTTTCCGTTCGTTCACTTTTTAACTTTTTCTTCTCTTTGGGAGAGAATTCTCGATTACGCTCTTAATTTGAATTGATGGCTGGTGATTGGCTGTTGATGGCTAATCTTTGTACTGCTAACGAACACAACTAATACAAGTAACGCATTAACTTGAGCTTCGATGATGCGTCCACCTATATAATTGGGATAGAAAAAGAGCAGGTTTTTTTATTTCGGTAGCCCTTGCCTGGCGCTGCTTCTAAACGATATAATTTTTTACAGAATTTTTTGTTCTGAATGTCCTGTTCTAAAAATTTATGAAAATTGTTTATAAATGTAGGTATTTACATACATATGTGCAGACGTACATAGGTATAGTACTTACCAACTCGCAACTTCGTTAGCGATTTCAGGCCTTGCTTCTGACTTCAACACAGGCAGCCTGAAGCTCCTATTTATTATGTCATAAAATAAATAAATAATTGGCGCGTACACTTCTGTTAGGTGTTTGGCCGCGCTCCTCCTCCTATTTGTGGTGTGCGTCTTGATGTTGTTCCACAAATGGAGGGACCTACAGCTTCAAGCCGACTCCGAACGGCAGATATTTTTATGAGGAGCTTTTTCATGGCAGAAATACACTCGGAGGTTTGCCATTGCTTGCCGAGGGGCGACCGCTATTAGTAAAATGTTTTTATTAATTTTGCTTTCACCAAGATTCGAACCAACAACCTCTCTGTGAATTCCGAATGGTAATCACGCACCAACCCATTCGGCTACGGCGGTCGAATATCATTGTGGACACAATTTAAATTTCTCATAAAATTCACTAATATTTGCGAAATATAAAATACTCTTTCAATTTGAAGTTTACATTTGCTTTTAGCGTCTTAATTTTTTGTCAACAAACAACTGTTAAATTAGCGTAAGTAGCCGTAAAAATCTAAAATGATGATATCTTCACGATTCACACAATATTTCCCGCCTTGTTCATTATAACCATTCGCATTCATTTTGCATGCAATGGATAATCAAGAGAAAGTTTATTCTGCTAACTTCGGTATTGTTCCTTCCTTTATAACCAGTGACTTAGGGGAAATAAAATAGCACAATATAACTGTAAAGCTTGTGCAGGCTGGTTGCATGGTGTAATTAGAAGTTGGCATAAGCAGAGCTGCACAGACGACTTAACACTGCAGCATACAAAAAAAAAATTCTATTACTATGCAAATTAACCGTAAAACAAGCATTGAAATAAAGCCCCAACGATACTCATTCCCCTGGGTAAATTTGTATTCCGTTTTATTCTCCTGTAAAGTAACCAAAATATGCGTAAGGGTCTTTCTGTATTGAAGTACGGATATACGAGTATGCACATACATATGTACATACAGTGAGCTGGCCTTTAATTAAAGTATTCAATGTTTGCCTACTACTTGGATTGGATTGGCCTATTTAAAACTTTATGTAACATCATGGGATTTAACTGAAAATTAAAAGAATAAAATACGCAGTTATGTCCCGCAAGCAAATTTAATATGAATAAGAATTAAATTATAATTTTTTTAAATGAGGAATATATATGTACAAAGCTATAATTTAAATGAATGGATACACTAAATATATGTATGTTATATATGTATTGACTACGCAAGTTATTTTGCAAGAAATAATTAACACCGGGCATTATTCGTTTATGTTTTTAGTTTCTTATTACTCAGGTTAATTTTTATTATAATGACACTTAGTTGAAATTGTATAGAAATATATCTAGTATTTTAATATATGTAAATATTTCGTAAAAGTGATATATATATGTATATGATATACATATATATATTAGATTTGCATATTTATTTGCGATTTATGTAATATAATACGTGTGTGAGTATAATGACCTAATAAAGGCACACATATCTACGCGTTTGTTTTTAAATATACTATATATATATATATATATATTAGTTTATCAAAAAATATTCCTTTGCGGTTAAAAAACGACATTCCTTCGGAACGATGTTCGTAAAATATGTATATTTACAAAAAAATATGGTAGCAAAACTTGGCCAATTTCTAATTATATAATTGGTGTATTAAATACCATACAGACTTAGCTCTAAATATGCATGCATACATATTTACCCATATACAATGGATATATTTATATGCACCTAAAAATTTATTAATTTAAATATAAAATTTTATGTTCTAGAAATGATCCACTTTCACTGAGACCGTATGAGCAGCGGCATTACTCGGCAAATCAATATTGTCCCATTCTGTGTGTAGATTTTTTTCACTGTCTGTAGCTTTCAACGCCAATCCCAAAGATGCTGTTCGGCCCGCACAATGTGGAATGTTTAGTGTTACCGGCACTAAGAATTCTAGTCCTTGTGGACCACACATTACCAAAGGAGATAACATTGTTTCACCTGCGAAAAGATGTGAAATGAAATTTAACTCAGCTCATAACAAACAAATACGAAGTTCATAATGAACAATAAAAAGTGAAGCATTTCAACAATATTTCATTAGGAATACCAAGTATTGCGACTAGCAACATCTACAACTTAACCTTAAAACTGCTCGCCACCAGTGTGCGAACTTATACCATATCAATATGTCGTAGATCTGCCATATTTTTTTTAATTCACGTTTTCACACTATACCGCATTTTTGTAGATTCTATGAGGCAACTTTCATTCAATGCAACCCTAAATAGTGCCAGTTTTTCTACTGTGACGACGATTTTACCTATGCTAAAAATATATATAAAAAGTGGACACGATTGTGTTTACTCATCATTTGCGTAAAACTAACTGTACATAAAAAATTAGTACACGTATTCATAGTGTTTATTGTAGTTATTAATTGACGTATTCACTTTTCGTAACTTCTAAGTATTCTTCAAAATGTGTTCGGTTAAGGGTGAGCTTGCGGAAAAAATTGTGCGCAAAAATTAAGAAAGTTGTTCATTTGCCAAATTTGGGGAAAAATTGTAATTTGGCCATAGCAAAAACTTAAAATATAGTAGGCTAAAAAGTAAAAAGTTTAGTCAAACTTTGTTGGCTGAACGAAGGTCTGAAAGAGGAAGAAAAAAAGGATTTACATCGCTGTCACAAGCCAAAGAATGGTGTCATTATTTCTGAAAAACCTTGCCTTTCACTTCGAGATGTTGCAAAACAGGTCTATAGATCGAAAAGTTGGTAGCACCCAATCGTGATGATAAACAAAATAAGAATGCTAAAGAACGTGCCTGAAAATTATACAGTCAAGGCATCCAGAAATATGGATTATTGTGGTTATGGACGATGAAACATACGTCAAAGCGGACTTTAAGCAGATTGAGAACGCTGAGTTCTTCACTACAATGAAGAGGAGTAGGAGTTCCTGGTGTCTTTAAGTAAAAATGTTGGACAAGTTCCCTAAAAAATATGTGGTGTGGCAAGCCATCTGCTAGTGTGATATGAAAAACAAAACGTTCATTACCACGGGGACTACCCTATGATCAGAAAGTACCGGGAATGTTTAAATAAAAAAAAAAACAGAGTTAAATTTCAGGCAAATTATTCTATTTCCTTTAAAATATGACCCGTCTGAAGCAACATACATGTGCCAACGTTTAGCTCAGTCCTCCATGCACCCCTGGTAGGCCGCGAAGTGATGGATGGCCTTCAGCTCCTTCGTCGCTTTCTCTTTGATCTCCTCTATCGACTGAAATCTCCTTCCACGAAGTGGTAACTTCAACTTGGGAAACAAAAAGAAGTCACACGGGGCCATATCAGGTGCTTGCACGATGGTATTTACTTGATGTTTGGTCAAATAACCCAGCACAATTTGGGCTCGGTGCGATGGCGCGATATCATCATGCAAAATCCAAGTTTTGTTTGCCACATTTCCGACCGTTTTCGACGTATAGCATCTTTCAAATGCTTAAAACGGAACAATAATATTCTTTATTGACTGTCTGGCCCGATGGAAGGTACTCATGGTGCACTACGCCTCGGTACTTTTTGATCATAGAGTATAAATTAAGAAATGTAAATGAAGTGTTTGCAAAAACGTTTGTTGCCATTTATAGCATCGCATGAATTGATATGAAAATCACGGGGTAAATATTGTTCAAAAGACTACAAGTCACCAAAATGTCCACAATTGCGACCCATTGAACAAAAGAAAAAAAAATTAACAGCAGTTTAAAATGAATTCGCAAAGAGCGGCAGATACCGTAACAAAAACGAATGCCCATCGCCTAATGAGAGAAGTCAAATCTAAATTGCGCCATTTTGTTTATAACAAAGAGAATTGATATAAGCTTCTGTTTAACATACTGCGCTTAATAAATAAGAAATTAAATTAAAAATTGTTTTGATAGCTTATATAATTTTGATGTTATAACGATTTTCGCCCCATCAATATTTTTCGTGTCCATTATTTATATCTAGCCTTTCCCACTTTCCAGAAATATTATGTGAACGTTTGCTGTTATTGTCTCAGCAGTGCCGCTGTGGAGTGTTACCCTTCTGTTATTAAAAGTACACATATGTACATTTTCTAAGGAGGTGCGTGTAGGGCAGGAATGACATATTTCTTCCAAAATTCTGAGTTACTATATGAAATTTACGTTTTATCGACTGAATTATAAATGTTTGCTGACCACAAATCCAAATTCTCCAATATAATCTATTTGAATTTACAACATAAAAATGTAATAAGTCTGCACACTGAGCTAAAGGTTGTTGTTGTTGTTGTGTTGCAATTGCAATATGTATGTACATACAAGATTAGTTGAGAGATTTTTGCTTGCGTATTTGGTTCATATAAATATAGTACAATGAGTTGAGAAATGCAATATATGCAGCTCTTCAGAGTTTAGATAATAAAAATTTGTGGATACAATGTACCAATATTAAACATAAGATTATTAATTAGACTACAATGCGATAGATCACCCAGATACTCCCACTCCAACATTATAAGTATTAATACAGATGGTGCATACATACACACACATATATATTATGTATGTGTGCGCTCTTAGGCATGCTTAACATAATAAAAATGTACTCTTTAGGACATCACGGAGAACGAAATTCTACTTTGAAATTAAAAAATCGAATATTTCTATTTTACAATTAATTCAAAAAGTATGTCAGCAAACACACATTTCGTTAGGGGATTTGTATGAATCCGCGTCATAACTGATTATCATTACTTACACCTATAGTTATTGGTACCCCATCCGAAGCATATAAGAATTAGAAGCAATTGAATACATTTTTGCGCTGCAGCCAGTTGCCGGCTGTTTGCTTTTATATTTATTGTAATGTTACTACAGTTAGTATTATTTACACATAAAATACAAAAAAAAAACAAAACTAATTGTCAGTGTGCATGCAAAATAGTCATAAATACGTAAGTGCGTGGTATGCAAAATAAATCAAAAAGCATTAACTAAAACAGGTTGTGTCGCATACAAACAGTGACTTTAGTTATTTTATATTATATTTATGAGATGAAACAAACCGTTTTCCATATCCAGCGGCGGTCCGCCAATGGCTTCGCCCAAGCGGGGATCACTAACTGTGAAGTATATTTCCTGTTTGACACCCATTGGTATGGCGCCCGCCGGTATCTGAAGTGAAACATTCCAAACATTATCCGCTAATGTGCCTCCGTTTGAATCGAAAATGCCACGAGTAGTAGTGGGCTCTCGAGGCGTTGCTGGAAATGCGCCTACGTGCGAAATGCCGGTAGCAGCCGGAGTAGGTACAGGCACTGGACCGGCAATTTGCAACGACATATTACTTGTATAAGGGGTACTGCTTGCTTTAGGTGCACCCACAGGTAAGCTGCCTTGGGATGTGTATTGTGTTTCTAGCGATGTATGACTATCGGCTGTTACAGGTGGAGGACCCGTACGTTTCAGAATGTTTGAGATATGGAATGGGGCGCGTGGCAAGTGACTGTTTAATTTTTGTGTAGGTTTTGGTAACTCCAAGGCAAGCGGTGGCTCGTCTACAATCGGAGGTGAAGCCTTTACATATAATGTTTCTGATACTTCGTCAGAGTGTTCACAAGCTTCATTGTTTAAAGTTTGTAATACGGCATTTTTATGTTTGATATCATTATTAGGAGGTTGTTGGGTTACTGCGACTTCGTCATCAGCATTTTCCAAATCATCATCTACATCCTCGCATTGCACAAGTGGAGCTTTACCTATGGGCGTATTTTGCGTTTCTATTACTGTATTTGCTATGACAGTATCTGAAGACTTGTGCAGATCTGAACGACTTAAAGTTTCATCATTTGAATTAATTTCAACAACGGTACATTCGGTTTTTTCCTCTTTTTTCTCATCAGTCTCATTTTCATGCGATTGCAAAATACTTTCTTCTTTTGTCTCGTATATGGGCTCTGGTCGACCTATATCTTTCTTTTTCGATACATATATGGGTTCAGCCATGCTGTCGAACGCTTCTCGACGGGTTTGGTAAATTTGCTCTCTTAACTGAGCGCGCGTTATCAACGTGCTCTCTTTTACTTCGCGCCTACTTTGATAATTTGATTCACGATCTGACTTGTCATCGCGATCTGATTGGCTACTACTCTGGGGACTCCATCTCTTTTCCATATTTTGCTTTCCTCTATTTATCCGTTCTTGCATTTCCTTTTCAGACAAGTGATTTCGATGAATTTCGCCTTGTACTTCTTTGCGGGTTTGGTAAACCGGATCTACAAATTCGTTTGATGTGGCGGCATAAAAGCGCCTTCGTGTCATAACTTCTGAATTTGGTGCTCTTCGTTGATTATTTGAAATATAAGCGTCCATTCTACTCTGATATATTTCATCCTTGCCATAGGCCGTCTCATTAGTGGCATCGGACATCATCCTTTTGCCATCCATGCGATCTGCTGCTGTCGTGCTATGCCGTCTTATTATTCGGCGACCATTTCGATTTGCAACTGCCATTGCATCTGCTTGCCTTCGCTCCAGTTCAATGAAAGCTCTGTTTGCATATAAATTTTCCTGACCGATAGTGCTATATTCTTCTCGTCTATCTCTATGCATTCGCGGCATAGTCCCTATGTTTCCATATATATCTTCACCTTCTAAATTTTGGTAGGTGCTATCTATTAGGCCTTGGTGGTATTGATCTCGGTACAGATAATACTGGTCTCGCTGAATCATACCGTGCGGAAGTGCACCGTTTCCACGTGATGCGTTATAATATCGACCTTCGAAGCCCGCGGGATAGGTGGGGTATTCGTCAGGGTAATAGGGTCTTTGCATACCTCGCTCCAGCATAGAATGTTGACGCTTCAGCGATAATTTCGGTTTCCTTTCTGGCTCAACCATACTACTCATGCGCCTCAGCGGCCGCGTTGTTTTTATGAAGGCGTTTTTAATTGCCACTAATGGGCTTTTCAGTACAGATTTCTTCTTCGGCTTGTGTGGTAGCAATGGTGGAGGCATTGAGTTTTCCTCATAGTACTGGCGCGGCAATTGAGAATAATCAGAGCAAATTTGGTAACTGTAATAATCGGGATTATGATTTGGTGGTGGCGGTGGTGGTGGTGGTGGTGGGTGACCTAATTGGCTGGAATAACGTGAAGCTGGACGTGAACAGGGATGGCCTGGTGGTAGTGGCGCCATCGAAAAACGGTCGTCAAATCTTTCTTCAAATGGCTCCATTTCGCTAAAGATGTTATTAAGTGAATCGAAAATAGAGAATGTAGTTCATGAAGTGTACTTCAAATTTTGATTTGCAAAAACAAATAGAAATTTTGAAAAAACCACTTTATTTTCCAATATTAGAGAATACACTTATGAATTGTTTATTATATTATATGTAAGGCTCCGCACCGGGCAAGTTCCTTATTTAGTTCTTATCAAATTGCCTACTTAGACTGCGCGTACGGCAAACAATTGTTACAGATTCGTACGAATTATCACAAATTTGTTAAAATTAAATTGGCCGGACGTTAAAAACTTGCAAGGAAGGTGAAATTACGAGCGCAGGGCTACATTAATTATTGAGGGAAATATGGAAATTCTTGCCAGACAAATTTTTATTTGTGCGAATTTGCAAGCAGAAAAATATATGAATAATGAAATATGTCCGTTTCGTCTATTATGGCAGAGAGTCTGACAAATAGTTGAGTAGATTATATTTGTATGAAGAGCGCCGCATTCGCGCTGTATATCTTGACGACGATCAACCGACGAACGTGGGACAATCCACTCTTTTGCCGAACAACAAGTCCGAAGTAAGTCGGATACA
Organism: Anastrepha fraterculus; assembly: GCA_037575425.1. Taxonomy (NCBI): domain Eukaryota; kingdom Metazoa; phylum Arthropoda; class Insecta; order Diptera; family Tephritidae; genus Anastrepha; species Anastrepha fraterculus. The sequence continues at coordinate 17,112 of JAYXIM010027546.1, forward strand.
GGCTGCATATGAATAAATTTGTTTCCTTACTTCTTGAATTGATACAAACCATGCACGAATCGGAGATCTTTTTTCGACAAACAAGGCACCCGCGGGAAAATTAAATGTTAAATCAAATATGTCGGATGCGCTCAGTGCACTCATAAGAATACCTCTAAATGCGTGGTGCAATAACTTCTGCATTAAAGGCCTGTAGGAATTTCAAGACAGTTCATTTAGATCAGTAGACATGCAACCAATACTTTAAATTTGACTCGGAAATCTGGTACACAGGTGCGTCGAAGCTTGTGGATAGTAGAACTGGTGCGGATGACTTTGGGTCAAAAATCGATACCAATGGGCGGTTATCCAACAATCTTTCAAGCGGACCTCCATGGCATAGACATTTGCGGCAGAGAATGTTTCACTGTCCTCAATACTCTGGGAGCTAGGAACACCTTTTGCTCGACTGGGTATCAGGATATGAAGGTTATGATGGCAACAAACAGACGGACTGCATAGAAAAATTGGGCACTACGTCAACATTCCTTCGACCACAACACTTTAGTGGGGTCACTAAAGCCCACATAAGGTAATCAAAGACCGGGATGATAGAGAATTCATAGATACTGTATGTAGAGTCTTGAACGGAGGCAGGCTAAACAGTTTATCATTTAAATAGGCTCCGAAATCTGGATAGAGGGCTTTCTGAACCTGAATAGAGGACTCGAACTTTCATTGAATACTATATGGAACATTATTCGCTATCATTTCAAGTAACTCGAGCTCGTAGAAATAATCGTCTGTGGTCTTTCGTCTTACGAAACTCCAGAGCACAATGTCTGCGAATGTTCAGCTCTCACAAGACGAAAGCTTGTACACAGATGAATCTCCAAGGACTTGTGATGATCACCGTAAGGTACTTTCGGTGAAACGGGCTTCACACAAACAGCGATGACTTTTACAATTATTAATTTTTAGATGTATTAATGCTATGTTTTTATTTTTGTAAAATAAAGCAATTGACTAGCAAAAAAAAATATATTTAAAATCATCATTTTTTCGAACCTCTGACTACCAATAACCCCTTGACAGTAGCTATTTTACTATATAAAACCAGCAGCTCGCGCGTTTGTTCGGCTAGTTTGACAGTAAGGAATTTCCAGTAGCCGAAATTCTGGCGAATTATCATCTGATCTCTCCCAAAGAGAAAAATGTACAAAATAGTAAACGAATAGAAGAGCAGTAAGCATTTGCAGCTGTCAGCAGCCTCTTCTCGAAATAAAATCAAGGATGATAGAGCACATAGTTACGACTTCCGAATTAGCCGTGTCGTAAGACTCCATCAATAAAGAATCAAAAGGAAGGGAAATTACTTGCTTGTGAAGGAAGAGTATGCGAAAGCGATGGAAACAACCAAACACACGAACCTGCAATATTATGCCACCTCCGAAAGGCTGATGGATTATCTTGAGGTGCTTTTTCATAGCAGAAATACACTCTGAGGCTTGCGAATCCCTGCCGAGGGGTGACCGCAGTGAGAAAAATCGTGGCTATCATTTGGAGTTTCATGCACACCTAATAAATAATTAATTTCATATTACAGATGTTCCACGTGGTAAGCGGATGTCGTTGGCGCTACAGCCAGGTAGAATCCAGGAAAGATTTTATTTAATTGTGAAAGAATTTATGTACTTTACGCACTACATATTAATGAAATCAAACAAGTTGATGAACACGAGTACCCTATACTCTAATATGCGGTGCCACTTTCAGAAAAATGTACATAAACTTCGAATTTCATGGTTTTCACATAGGTTAATGATTGTTAAAGATAATAGGGTATAAGTCGTCTAAGCGTTTAAGTTTAAGAATGGCACATGTTTACATGTTTACGAGAGCTCTTTCGAAATATTGTTTACCAGCTGTTTGACAACAACAATTTACACGTGGCAAGATGGAGAACATATTTTTAGAGTTGTTATTCGGCTCTGAGCTAATTTGACAGAATCGGCTGATGGGCGGACGTCACTTGGGGTAGGTTTACAAAAAAACTGAGTTAGTGTTGGCGATATACCAAAAAAATCAACCGATGACACTTCGTTGCCGCTTGGATAACGACTGGTCGGACGAGTGTGCGAATATGTGTGGAATGATTTTGCAAATTTCGACAAGCGATAAGATTGTGTTAGGAACATACGAAAAAAAAAAATCAACAAATTATTCGCTCATATTGCTTCGTTGTTATTTCAACAACGACCGATTGGATGAGTGTGTGAATACACACCGAAACTTCCAAGTGACGTGGCAGCCGAAGTTCCCTTCACAACTTTCTTGTTCCCCATAGTTAAAGAGCTTGTAAATCTATCATCCTTGTGTATTACCTGCAACGTAAGTTTACCAGATCGTTTAGGACCCAAAATCAACGGATAAACTTACGCGGGCTGTGTAAAAGAGTTCATAGAAATTTTATATCATTTATAAAAATCAGACTTAAAATAAAAAAGGTCAGATGAAAAATGCTGATTTAGCAGTTTGTACAGCTCTTTTTTTTTGCATCCTGAAATAGCCTTATCTTAGCAAGTGTTCAAAATCGATTGGAAGTGCATGTTTTTATTGTATTCATACATTTGTCATCATCAAATACGTTAGCATACATTTTCATTAAAAAAATTTAATAATTTTTGAACTCTTTATTTTGCAAATACCAATTGGGGATTTTTTGCTTATAACTTGCACCAAAAAGTAGTTCAACGTACGTGTACTAAAGACGCACTAAAGACGTACAGATTTATGAGCTTGAGAATGTTG
>JAYXIM010027547.1:0-99598 GCA_037575425.1 Anastrepha fraterculus
TTACTTTACTCTGAATTAATTCCTCAATTATGTACCAGAAGCTTATACATACACAAGCGTAAAACTTCGGCACAGAATGCACAAAACAAAAAAAAAAATTCAGCACATTTTTACTAAACTTAACGCGATTCAGGGTAATAATTTTCGCAACGCTCTATATAAGAGCACAACAACATATTTCCACGAAATTCATTCAAAAAACGAGCCAGCTTCCATTATATTAAACCACTTCAATTGCCGAAAAAGCAAAGAAAAACAAAACCTAAAATTAGAGACGCTGAGAGAGAGGAGAGCAGGAGCATAGATAGTAGTACTTGTACATATAATAAGTAAAAGGAGAAAAAAAAATACGTCAAGCTCACGTTGTCCCAAGGCTATGAAATGCAAATATATTTTGCTGCTTACTTTCAACAACAACAAAAAGCAAATGCATACTCGTATAAGAAAGTCGAAGCATGCGGGAAACAAGCGTAGACCATTGTCTGCTACAAGGCAAAGAATGTACAACAAAAAAAAATGATAAAAAGAATACGGCAATAATGTCTACAAAACGCAGACAACCTACTGTTATTGCTTTTGCTGTTGTTGTTGCGCTATTGTCTCCATTCGTATTTTGTTATTGCTCGTGGTCTCATCTTCGCTATTCGATTTCATTAGAGACGACGCGCTCTGATGCAGTAAATCGAGGTGGACAATAATTTATTATAAAAAGGCCGATGAAATTCAAACAAATAGGGCGAAAGTGGACTGCCGTTTGAAAATTTATTTACAAGCGGAAACTATGGACCCGAAAGTTGCAATAAATGAAGTGTAGATGGATGGAGAAGAATGCAAATCTAATTTACGTTTTCTATAATTTGGTAGATTAGTGTCAAGTTGAAATGCTAATGTAAGCGTGGTTTTTAGTGTGCTGCTGAATGGAATTAAATTGAGCTGAATAGGATCCAAATTGCAACGAGCTTTAGCATAGTAGGGAAAACAGCAGCAGAAATGAAATAAATAGTACGAAGTAATAAAAGCACTTTTGCTGAATTTAATGACACACAGTAGATTACGTTAAGATTTTGCTAAAAACGTTGGACTATTTGCTTTTATTATATCTTTATATTGGCAAATGTTATTAAAAGATCATCTGTTGCCTTGTTATACAAACGTAGAGAAATTATTTCTCTATTCTTCAATGGCACAGAAATTGAAATTATTTTGTAACACAACTAAGTGCGCTGAATTGAATTTAGTGGCGCTGAATAGATTTGAAAAGTGATTTATTTGGTAAAAGGTCGTCGATTTTGTGGCTAGGAACGCTGAATTTATTTTGGTAGATTGTTTTAACACATTTAGCACACTTTTCTATATACAGCTAGTAGAATACATTTTATTTGAGTTGCTGTCTTTGTTAAAGCCAATTATGTCATATATGAATAAAATTGCACTAGTTTAAGTACAATACATTATGCGCGCTGAATTGGATGTAACAGCGCTGAATATAACTTCGGTTTCGAAATTTGTCAAATTGTATATACTACATTTGAGTTGCTGACTTTATTATATGTTTATAATTATTTAATATATGAAAAACATGTATTTAATAGTGCTGAATTGTACTGACGTAGTTAGAGAAGGTTGGCTGAGCGGAGAATAATGCATATGATAGAACATTCAATGCGCTGAATTGCTTTGCCGCTTTTAAAAATTGACTGATATGCATATATCGATCTTTATTAAACAATGTTTGCTGAATTAACATACTTTAAGTAGTTTGTGGGATTTACATTTTCATTAACAGCGCTGAATGGACATGGGAAATGGTATAAATGGCGATTTTATTAAAATATGCTTTATAAAAAATGGTTATACTAAGGAAGCGCATAGTTTCGTGGCTACTTTGGGTATTGCAATCTATTTGGCTTAATTACAATTTGAAAAGGTCTCTAAAGTAGAATACTGAGGAGCTGTGCCTTTTTTGAAATGCTAAATATTGCAATTTCTGCTAATGCACGTCACATTATGGCCGCTGAATGGCACTTAATGATGCTGAAAATGAATGAAAATGTTTCATAAAATGAAAAAAAGAAAATTATTTCACATTTCGCTGGCTTTAGTTTTGAAAAAAATTATTTTATCCACAGCAACTATAACTGACATGTTTTAAAGTACTTTATGCCGTCTGAATTGTATTAAATGGCGCTAAATTACAAAAAAAGTATTGAAGTTGTGCACTAGCATCAACTAAGACGTTTCAGAGTTCTATACTTTGGGCTGAATTGTTGTATTCAAAGGCGCTGAATTAAAAAAAAAAAAAATCTTCGAATTGTGTACTTGCATCAACTGAGATTATTTAGGGTTCTGTATTTGGAGCTGAATTGTATTAAATGGCGCTGAATTAAAAAAAACTCAAAATTGTATATTAGCATCACTTAAGACGTTTTATGGGCCTGTGAAAATTGTAAAATAGCATCACCATAAACGTTTCAGGACTCTATGTTTCGGGCTGATTTGTATTAAATGGCGCTGAATTACAAAAAAATATTGAAGTTGTGTTTTAGCATTAATTAAGACGTTTTAGGGTTTTGTATTTAGTGCTGAATTGTATTGAATGGCGCTGAATTAAAAAATCACTTAAGACATTTTAGGGTTCTGTGTTTGGGTTTGAGTTGTATTGAATGACGCTGATTAAAAAAAATATGTAAACGATGCCATAATATTACTTAAGTCATTTTAAGATAACTATGTACGCTGAATTATAATAAATGGCGCTGAATTGAAAAATGAGAATTGAAAATTGTATATTAGCATCACGTAAAACGTTTTAGGGTTCTGTGTTTGGAACTGAGTTGCATTAAATGGCGCTGAATTGAAAAAAAAAATCTGTAAGGTTTATCCTATCATCACCTAAGGCATTTTAGGATTCTGTGCACCGCGCTGATTTGCATTAAATGGCGCTGAATTTAAAAAAAATTGAAAATTTTATATTAACATCACTTAACACTTTTTAAGGTTCTGTGTTTGAGACTGAATTGTATTAAATGGCGCTGAATTGCATAATATTCAATATAATAACACGATAGAGAGAGAAAAAAATACTTCACCGCTTTATTAGTGCCGTATAATAAGAATTGCGGCACTTTTGGTAACCCTATCGTATATATGTATATGTCGGAACATTGTCTTGACTCATTATTCTTCTCTTTGCAAATTTCACAACTCTAGGCAAGTAAGTTCTGCTCTAGTGCAAGGCGCAATCTCAACTGCCCGACCGCCTGACGGACTTACGAAAAATATACACAGACGTACAATGGTCATACTTAGCTCTTATTTAGCTGGAATTGGTACAATGGGCAAATAAGCCTATTCTGCGACACGGCCTTCCTGACAAATCACACGTCCCTGTGTGTTTCCAGAAACGTTAGAACACAGTGGCACTTTTCCGCCTTAACAGATGTTTGTATTTCACATTCATTTTCTCTTAGCTTACAAGAATTAACAAGATAGTTTCACAAAATTCGATTATTCTTTGTTTCCATCACAACATTTTTTTCTTTTTTAATGCTTATCCAATTCAACAAGATAATTAGCTTAATGACGTCGTGTAGTTCTCTTTACACAATTTTTCTGTTATAAATCTATTTAACTATAGAGATTACATAATTTTTTTTTTTTTTTTAACAAAATAAAGTTTTTTTTTTTACGTAATTCCATTTCCATATTAGTATGCTGACCCCCGCTATAACAAGTCCCTTCTGTTATAGTGCGGTCTGTGGAAAATCTGACCCCCGCCATAACAAGTCCATTCTGTTATAGTGCGGTCTGTGGAAAATCTGACCCCCGCCATAACAAGTCCATTCTGTTATAGTGCGGTCTGTGAAAAATCTGACCCGTATCTGGTGTCGCTTTATTTGTCTTATTTAATTTTTAAACATTAGACACATCTTCCTTCGTGCTGTCTTCATTTTCACATAACTCTTCAATCATTTGGTTATTTGGCAATGCTCTTAAAAATTCGTGCGAGTATTTATAAGTTCGCTTACTACTTAAAGATTTCAGTGTGTATCGGTCTCCATCTAATACTTCAACTATTTCAAATGGACCTTTAAATTTTGGATCTAGTTTAGTTTGGTGACGCTCTTCGTTCACCTACGTTATGTTTAATGATTGTTGCTTTATTTTTATCGAACCTGTATTTATCATATCGTGCGTTTTCTTCCATATTTCGTTTAGCCTGCTTTCTGAGATTATCTCTATCTATGTCATTGTCATCTTCTTCGATTATTGGCAGCAAACCAAAAGGTCTAACATCCTTGCCAATTAATAATTCTAAGGGACTATACTTTGTTACTCGATTTGCCGTGCAATTCATAGCCAACTGAACATCAGCCAACGCATCCTGCCACGATCTTTGACTGGTTTCTACGGCCGTCAACATATTTTTGAGTGTACTCATTACGCGTTCAACTTGGCCATTGGCTCTACTGGCCCCTGTTGCAATTAAATGCAAATTAATCTTTTGAGAAGAACAGAATTCGCGAAAACCTGAACTCGCAAAACAGCGACCTTGATGCGCGATTATCCTTGTGGGTAAACCGAATATTGACACAACTGATTTTACTGCCTTGATACAACTTTCAGTATCTATATTCAAGGTGTGGTAAAAATACACAAACTTCGTAAAAGCATCTATTAGTACTATGACGTACTCTTTCAAATCGTTTTTCCCACTCAGTTTACCAGTTATATCAATATGTATGGTGTGCCACGGGATTTCTATCTTGGGAATTGGATGCAGCTCCGCTTGCACCTTTCCTACAAGTGGCTTTGATACTTTACAGGTGATGCAATTGTCTACAAATCGTCGCACGTATTTTGGCATATTTTCGAACCAATAGTAACTATAGACCTTGTCTAACGTTTTCTCCCACCCGAGGTGCATAATAGATTCGTGTACGTGATTTATGACTGCCCATCTAAAACTCCTTGGAATTACCGGTAAGCATTTTGTTTTCCCATTTCGCTGTATTTTTCTGTGCAATATTCCTTTTCGCAATTCATAGGTCTTGGCTAAATTTTCGGACATTCCATTATTTTTAAGTTTCGTTAATATGTCTAGTATTTCAGTGTCGCGCTGTTGTTCTGATACCAACCAATTATCGGTTACCTCCGTCAAATTAATTCGCATTTCTGATACTTTGATTACGTTTCTAATTTTTTCTGGCACTGGATTTCGTGATAGAAAGTCGACGTGCGCCATTCGCTCGCCTTTCCTATACTCTAAATCAAAGTCAAATGATTGTAGAAACGCCCACCATCTATGTACTCTCGGAGTTAAATCCAATTTTGTACGACTTGATTTCAAAGAATTACAGTCCGTATAAACAACAAATTTACGTCCCTGCAAATAATGACGGAAATGTTTGATACCGTTAACTACGGCTAATGTCTCTAATTCATACGAATGGTATCTAGATTCAGCGGGCGATGTACATTTGCTGAAATATTCAACTACATGAGGCTTATTGTCAATTCTATGCAGCAATATTGCTCCATAGCCAATTGAACTCGCGTCTGTATGCAACTCTATTGGGAACTTAGGATCGAATATGATTAATACTGGAGCTTTTGTTAGTATCGATATTATTTTTGATCGTATTTGCTCATGCTCTGATTTCCAAACGAAATTTGAATTTTTCTTTGACGTAAGGTGGTACAGGGGTTTTAATATCTCGGAAAATTTGGGAACGAATTGCCGGAAGTAGGAAGACAAACCGATAAATTGCCTTAACTGTGTCACAGATTGCGGCGGTGGTAACCCTATTAATGCCTGAATTTTACGAGCGTTTGGCCTAATTTCTCCGTCACTAATTTCAAACCCAAGGTACTCGATACTAGTTTTGAGAAAAGAACATTTGCTTATATTAAAGGAAAATCCAGCTTTACTTAAAGTTTCTAGCACGATCTGCAACCGGTCTAATGCTTCTTCTTTGGTTTCTGCTATAATCAAAACATCATCGATGTATACGATGGCAAAAGTATTCGCTAATGGTCCCAATGCTTTTATTATAGCCCGCTGGAAGACAGACGGTGCATTTTTAAGACCAAAAGGCATAGTCAAAAACTCATATTGCCCTTCAGGCGTTACAAATGCAGTTCGCTCAATCGAATCCACATGTACTGGGATTTGGTAAAACCCGCTTGCCATATCTACACATGAGAAATATCTTACACCGCGGAGTCTAGCAATTTGATCCGATATGAGAGGCAACGGATATTTGTCTGCCACTGTGTTATCGTTCAACATACGATAATCAACACAAAGACGATCGGTGCCATTTTTCTTTTTAACCAACATCATCGGACTGGCAAAAGGTGAACAACTTGGCCGTATTATATTTGATTGCAGTAATTCGTCAATTTTTTGTCGCACCCGGTTTTTCTCATCCTCACCTAGTCTGTATGGACGTCGTTGTACCGTCTTTTGTGGGTCAATCAGTCTTATTTCCAACTGTCCAGTGGAGACACGTGTCTTTGGAATTCCGTCGATAAACGAATCAGAATATAAATTTAAAATGTGAGTCAGTGCCACTTTATCAGATTCATTAATTTGGGTATTGGAACTTATAATATTTTCGTATTCTGTTGAATTTACAAAATTCACCTCTTTTGTTTTATAGATTTGAAACTTAGCAGCGTCCATTGAAACACCGAAGCCCTGGCCGAGAATTTCACGGCCAATCAGCACATCAGAACTTAAAAACTTATCCATAACAACATGTAACAAAATCTCAAAACAATATTGTTCAATATTTATATTAGATAAAACTTGCTGTGTACTACATATGGAGTCCTTACCAATACCGTTAAGTTTTACAATATTAGTGATTCGTTTTCCTTTAAATTTATTAGCGATGCTCTCCTTGACCAAGGAACATTCAGCCCCTGAGTCAAAACAGAATGGAACGTACTCACCGGACAGATTTATCATTCCTGATGGCGGGGCTACTGTACAAATTTCAACGCGCTTCTCGTAGACTTTGCCGTTTCCACCTGATCGACCTTTTGGACAAACTGATGCAAAATGTCCAATTTCGTCACACTTAAAGCATTTCACACTAGGCCGCTCCTTTGCTCCAGACGTACTGCTTCCGTTGCGATTCTTTCCAGTGTTCCTACCCTGCTCCAGTCTAGCTCGACAATTGGCGTATTTGTGACCGGCCTTTCCACAAAAGTTGCACTTCATCTGATTCTGTAACTTGGGCTTCTTCTGTTCAAAAGTAGTATTCGCATCGCCATCATAACTACGCTTCTTAAAAGCGTGTGCTTGTAGTTGTTGTTGGAGCTCATTACGGGTTTTAACATTGTTGGTAAAAATCCAACGTGACAATTTACTATCAAGTTGAGCCATGTGTGCCAATGTTACGGAAACTGCTATTTCTTCAAAGTTTTGAGTTTTCCATCTTGACATTAGCAGCGTTACGATGCGAGTCCCATACTCAGCGAGTCCTTCTCCAGCTTTTGGTCGGCCATTAAATACGTTCAGTAGAACAGCTGCACCAGTCTCAATTCCAACAAACCGTCCAATAAACAGCTCCTTAAACTGCGTCCAAGTGATGCCTGCAAAGCATACTTGGGATAACCACTGTGACGCGCTACCTTCGAGTGCCTTGCTCAAGGCCATCACTAAATCGCTGCCCTCGACCACATTGTCCGCCATGATTAGATCGACTGTGGTGCACCATGCTGAAGCGTCCGCTTCAGCGCCGTCGGGATTAAATTTTGGTAGCGTTACGCGTTTTAACTTGTCATTGGTTGTTGGATTTCTTGGTGTCTGCAGATTTTTAATTATGTCCATGAGATTGCGGTTCTGCTCTATTAGCGCTGTTATATTTGATTCAGTAGGCAAAGCAGATCCCACTTCTTATGTCGGAACATTGTCTTGACTCATTATTCTTCTCTTTGCAAATTTCACAACTCTAGGCAAGTAAGTTCTGCTCTAGTGCAAGGCGCAATCTCAACTGCCCGACCGCCTGACGGACTTACGAAAAATATACACAGACGTACAATGGTCATACTTAGCTCTTATTTAGCTGGAATTGGTACAATGGGCAAATAAGCCTATTCTGCGACATATATGTAATTGGCGCGTATACCCGTTTTGGGTGTTTGGCCGACCTCCTCCTCCTATTTGTGGCAGAAATACACTCGGAGGTTTGCCAGTGCCTGCCGAGGGGCGACCGCTATTAGAAAAATGTTTTTCTTAATTTTGGTGTTTCACCGAGATTCGAACCAACGTTCTCTCTGTGAATTCCGAATGTTAGTCACGCACCAACACATTCGGTTACGGCGGCCGCCATCATAGCACTTCAATTAAAATTCACGCGTTGCTTATATTTTCATCACCAGCATTTCAGCACTAGCAATCATAAATATCAGGCAACGTTGACGCCTTACAAATTTCGCGCTTCACTGTTTGAAAAGCACAGAGAAAAGTTTGCGCACGCACAAATATGAAACAGATGGGTAAAGTTGCAAAAAACCAACTACAACATATTGACTAATTGCAAATTAGCATAGCACATTAGGTACTTAGTCCCTATATCTCTGCGCCGCCCCTTGCCGGCTTTACACTCAACATACAGGAGGGAAACTACCTGTTCAACAACAGCTTGCAAGATACGCACACATGCGCACAAGTGATGTGTTTGCAGTTGCACAGAAACAACGGGCACAGCTGCGTGCCATGCATTAATGTGAGCACAACATATAAATATATACATACACACATATGTATGCATGCACATATATTCCTACATACGAGTAGATATGAAATCGTTTGGAGATATGAGTTGAGTGTTTTATGGATGCGTTTTTAAGCTTAATTACACTTTTGCAATACCCAGCACGCATTCAAATGAAAACATATAAAAAAAACAAAAGCAAAAGCAAAAGCAACAACCAGCCAAATAAGCAGCCATTCAGCGCTTTCTTGTTGCTATTTGCAATTTGTTGCAGCTGCTAGCAGTAGTGGTGCTGTGCGCCGGAAGGTGGGAGTTGCAATGCTGCACATTAACTCGTTTTTTCGCGACTGCCTCACCACCACTAACAACAACAACAACAACAACAACGACAACAGCGGCAGCATCAGCAGCAATGGCAACATAATCGCACCGACATTTAAATAAATTGCTAATATTCAACCAAACGAATGGCCGACTGACTGCTGACAAGCTAACTTGCTGTGTCAATTGCTTGTTGCTACATGCAACACAGCGGTGCATTCGGTGGCGTCAAGAAGCTTGTCATCAGCACATGTTGACAAACTGTTTTTCCCGCACTCTTTCCTCAACGATGACTGTATTTTCTCTCACACTCAGACATGTTTTTGTTTCTGCTGTTGATCGGTTTTTCAGAGTTGATCGAGTCAAATGGGCAACAATATTGCATGGCTGGTTCTTTAACGTCTTGAGTAAGCTGCGAAGAAAAAAATGTAGTAATGAGAGTAATTATTCAACGCAACATCACAATTAAGCAGAGTAATTTTCCCATTAACTATTTGCATTTAAAAGCCAAGTTGACAGTTTTTAGCGCGGAAAGGAGAAAAATTATATCACCTTTACGAAGAATTACCTGATATATAAAATATGAAACTTTTATCATATAATTTTTACTGTGAATGTAAAAAAATCAACTTTTTATTTGCGCTAAATTGCGCTGAATATCGAATAATCGCGCTGAATATGAGGAAATATGAATCCCATTTTACTATGGATATAAAGAAATTAACGTTTTGCCCACTGAATACCGAATAATCGCGCTGAATATGAAAAATGCCCAATGGCTAGTCGCAACTAACTATACTGTTCATAATAAATACTTTTTTATTAGTTTTAACAGCGCTGAATATCAAATATGAAAATCTTTTGACGCTGAATATAAAGAAATACATTTTTTGCCTCCACTGAATATGAAATAATCGCGCTGAATATGAAAAATACCTAATGGCTAGTCGCACATAACTTTATTGCTTAAGAAGAATAATTTTTTGCTAATTTTAACAGCGCTGAATACCGAAAAATCGCGCTGAATATGAACAAATATGTAATGTTCAGCTACATGGAAATCTAAATTTCAATCATTTAAAAAGGGTGTTTTTTACGGTTGCTGATAGAAAATATGCGTGTGTGTTTGTATAAATATGTGATTATTTTCTTCTTCAGAAGAAAAATTTAAATAGTAAATCAAATTTTAAGGTCTCAAGATTCCCGAATACCTTTTAAAAAGCGCTGAATTGATAATAAAACTTGTAAATTATAAACAGAATTTCAAAACTAGCTGAATAATACCAAAATCAGTCCATTGGGCTCGGAGTCTTGTAATTTTTAACCATTCACATTAATTCATGACTCAGCTAAATTCATCTAAGAAATTTTATAAAAATTTTTTAATTTGCTGAATAAGTTCAAAAACCCGTAAATTCTGTTCAAAATTACGAATATAAATAAAAGCGTAATATATAATTAATATTTCAATAAAAACTATATAATACCGTCGCTAAAATAATTCCAATTTTAGTGAGCTTAGAATTGAGGGTGTATATTCTTTTCTCCAAGTGATTTATTTTATTAAACGCTGAATTCGTCGAACTCTACTTTATTCCAAATCTAACGAGATACAATGAATTATAAATTCTCTAGAATGTCTCTAAGATTTGGTATGCATTATAAAAAACATTGCTGAATACCATTAATGGCCGCTGAATTGATTTGGTATTTTCTGCACAGAGTTTTGATGCATTTATGGTTTACCAAATAACACGAAAGAGCTTGAATTTGAAGTTTGGAATAGTGCTGAATAGCGCTTAAGTACTATGATGGGTTGAGCAGTTCTAATTGCAGTCATGGATACTTCGCTCATTAGTATTTTTAATAATAACAATAACATATTTTACAATAGCAATTAATTTTTAAAATTAAAGCAATTTATCCAGGAGCTCAGTTTTGTTAAAATATATGAGCTGAATAGCTGCCAAAGTTCAGTATTTAATACAGCATTCGCTTCTAATAGCAAAAATTTGATAAATAATTGCGCTGAATAAGTAAAAGAAGTGCTGAATTAGGTGGTTTTTGATTGGCAGGAGTGAAAAACAGTTGAAAATTAATAAGGCCGCCTTTGCTCCGATTAGTTCTTCTTTAATTCTTTGGTTCTTCCTTAAAATGTAATCTAAAATATTATATTATAAAGTAATAAAAAAAAAGTTAGTTTAAAATTTAATAAACTCGTAAGGAAATTAAAGAAAGCATACAATCTGACCGAAGTGTGCTTTAGAACAGCCAGGATCAGTAACCTTCAAAAACTTTCCTTCAGAAAATATAGCTACATATACATATATGTAGATATGTATAATGAATACAGAAACAATTATGTACCTACTCTTAAGACCGTCACACAAAATTCAGACACAAAATACGTCCGCCTGCCAACATATGAGACTCCACTATGCAGCTAAAAATAGACTTTGCACACTCAAATAAACATTTACACGCAGATTGAAATGTTGAAATTTTATATTGAAAATCACATTTTAAATCCCCAAAAAAGTACAGCATAAAAAAGTACGTGCATAAAAGGCAGCAACAAAACTCACAGACCAGACCAGTCAGCCACCAAGCAGGTAATCCATGTTTGTTTGAATTCATACATATGTACCCATCCCACACATGTGTGCTTGTGTGTGTGTGCATGTGGATGCGTATGTTTGGTCATTCTCGATATTAAGTTTGGCTGCCTTTTAAGCCTTTTATCATTCAAGCGCACAATTCGACGTATTCAGAGACTGTTTGGCTGTGCAGATGAGCTGCAAAATATGAGGAGTATGAGAACAAAATTGAGGCGAAGAAGAAGGTTTTGTGTTTTATTTCCCATATTAGCTGATTTATGTCTGGATGCATTTTTTTTCTTTTGAGAATGCTGTATTCAGCTTCTTTGGTTTCGGGAGAAATCTCTTTTTTGAAGATTTTTTTGTTTCCTGATATTTTAAAGATTGATTTTTTTATTATTTATTTTTGACTTGTTCCAATAAAAGTTCCCTTGGGCAGTGATAAATGAGACTGCTTGTCCAAAAAATGCACTACACCAACGCGAGTTTTGTTGATATATTTGTATGTGCGTACACAGGGTGTTTGAATTAAATCAGCAGTTGGGAAATTTGTATAAATTTTGACTAAACAAATTTCTAAAAAACTGGACAGTTTGTGCGAAAGAAGATTTACTATAGGCCAACATTTTTCAAAAAATATAATTTTTTATGTTTGAAAAATCTTATTATTACTATTATTTTTTGAAAAATATTATTTTTTAACATTTTGCAACATGAATTTTACATTCTTAAATATATATCCCAGCTACAGATATTTCAGCTTAAAAGAGCAGAAAAATAAATCATTTTTGGCTTAATTTGAGTTTATAGAAGATCATGAAATTTAGCATTTTTTTAATTTTTTAACGGAAGGCCATAATATTATTCAAATGAAATATTATTAATAATAATATTATTTAGAAAAATCCTTAAAGCATTTCATTCAAAATTTAAAGTTGAACTTTCGCTACACTTCTTTAAGAGAAGATGATTCGGCAAGCGTCAAATGTATTTCAGAAACTGTAAAATTTACTTCAGGAGAAGAAAATTACTACATCTTGCAATTATTTCAGATGTATTTCCTTTTTTAATATATTTTCCAAATTCAAAGTGCATAAAACAAGGTTTTTCACAAAGTCTAGTTCAGAATGCAAGAGATAATTAATTAATATAGATTTAAATTATGTACCATCTAATAAATATTATGCAACTGGATGAAAAGTGGATGCTGAATGGCTCTGCCACAATCGGCACCAAGAACTGTTGACTTTACCTCGGCAATAAATCGCTCCAAGTACGAGAGCCTTGAACTAAATGCAGCTGGAATGCCCATAATTGTTTTAAAGTACATTTGAGTATTATGAATTACATTTTATTGTTTCTGAAATACATTTAACGGTTTCTCAAGTACAAGAGACCATTCTGAAATCTAATTTACGGTTTCTCAATTATAATTGGCTATTATGATGTGGAATTGACTCTTTGGAAAGGCATTTTATGGTTTCTGTAGTACATTTTACGGTTTCTGAAATACATTTTACGATTTATCAAGTGTAATTGACTATTATGGGATACATCTTACGGTTTCTGAAGGACATTTGACCATTCTGAAATACATTTTATGGTTTCTGAATTACAATTGACTATTTCAGACGCCTTTTGGAGGTTCTTGAAATATTGAAAACAAATCTGAACTCAAACAATAGCCTCAGCATACCACATTATAATGATACTTCGACTAAAAGTGGGGGAAAACACGGTTTTCGCCTATGTATATTTGATGATTTTTTTAAATCTGGTAATTGTGTATTAGATGGTTACAAATATTTTGTTTTTTTTACAAAACTGTTAGGCGTAGCAATTTTTCATATTTTGTATTTTATTTTATAAAGGTTTACATAACAATAAAATTATTATACAAACTCAAAGTAGTGCCGCGCTAGCATCGGAGGCTTTCGTTTAGTACATGAAATACGCTTCAAAACAGATACTTGTGAAAAGTATGAAAAAAAGTTAAATGACGGAGTTACAGATGGGTCCACGCGAGATAGTTTTTCCTGGACACTCCTTCTGAAACAAGCAATAACAGGTGTTATCTATCGCTATCGAGAGATCATTAACGATTTTTTATGGCCACAATTGGATGGTATTGATCTGGACAACGTTTATTCAACAAGACGGCGCTACGTGCCACATAAGCAACGAAACCGTTGATATTTTACGGGAAAAGTTTCCGGACCGTGTTATCTCTCGAAGAGGTGATCACAATTGGCCACCGAGATCTTGTGTTTTAACACCTTGTGACTTTTTTCTTTGGGGCCACGTGAAAGAGAAGGTCTACGCCAACAGCCCAGGGTCGATTCAAGACCTCAAAGATGGAATTCATGAGGCTATCGAGGACATAGGGCAGCCACTTTGCAATTCGGCTATTGAAATTTTCATGAAAAGGATATCGTCGTGTAAGCGTGGTCGTGGTGGTCATTTGCCTGATGGTATATATATATAATTGGCGCGTACACCTTTTTTGGGTGTTTGGCCGATTGTTCCACAAATGGAAGGACCTACAGTTTCAAGCCGACTCCGAGCGGCAGATATTTTTATGAGGAGCTTTTTCCTGGCAGAAATACACTCGGAGGTTTGTCATTGTCTGCCGAGGGGTGACCGCTATTAGAAAAATGTTTTTCTTAATTTGGTGCTTCACCGTGGTGAACTCCGAATGGTAATCACGCACCAACCCATTCGGCTACGGCGGCCGCAGCTCAGTCGGTAGAGCATGAGACTCTTGCCTGATGTTATTTTCCACTATTAACGGCATACCTTCCGCTTTATAATGAAATAAACATCCGATCATTTATAATATCATATTTAAAAAAATAGAATTTTTCTTTGAATATCAAAATAACATCTCTTATTGGAAAAAAAGTTATGGAAAAAGTCATTCCTTTATGCAGCAAAACAGACAAAATTGTCGGGATTTTCGGACTCAGCGACCAAATTTACAGAGAAATTGATGATGAGCTGGATTTTAGATAAAAAAATTATTATTTATTTGTAAACCAGTGTAATCAGCGATACTTCTCTCCAATAATTCATTGCCGTACTTAGCAAATGCACAGAATACAGCCTTATGCTAAGTCTAATACTTTTTTAGTAAGATTTACGTACGCAACTGATGAAGATAATAGCCAAAATAAAGCGGCTTTACGTTATTTTTAGATTTCTAACTAAAATTGCCTTTATGTTCGCTTAAAACGCTTAATTTTCGATTTTGCTATAATAAAATTTTAAATTTTACAGTTCTAGAAATTATTTCAATTGTGTGATATTCAATGAGCCAATTGGGGTTAGGGACACCCCGCCACACTTACATACATACGAATGCATTTGCATATCAAATTCAATGCAGCTGTGAAAAAACAAAGTACGTAACATTGTTTGGCAACCTTTGTTTGCTTGACCTCTAAAAAAAACTCGATTTGTATGGCTAAGGAAAAATATTATAATCTTTAATATTTTGTAATAATTTTTGATCATCTCACTTGCATGTTGCTAAATTTATGACTGCCTGTGATTCTGCATTTTTTATCGTTTTTCTATCTAATTTTTTTCACAATGCTGCCTTACACAATAATATTTTCTTATACATACATATAAATATTTATACATACGTTGCTTTGCTTAACGCCTCGAGCACGATTCAACAACATGCCAAAATATGAATTATTACCCCGCTCAAACATATCTTGCCATTTGCTTTGACCACTGGAACTCAAAACGATGCAGCAGCAAAATTCACCACTCAAATTCTCATCTGCAGTGTTGTTTTTATGTTTTGCTTTTTTTGTTTTTGGCATGCAAGTAGCCAGCAAGTTATAGCCTACAACTTCAAATTAATGTAAAATCGGCGAAATGCAACGAAATGCAAAAATTCTCGACTTTTTGTCGTTCATAAGCTGCGGTTACCAGAAGCGGTCTGAACATTTTTCTTTTATGTATCATACATACATATGTATGTACGAGTATGTATGTATATGTATTTATGTTTGTGTATCTACTTATGTTCATATGCCAAAATGCAGTAAAAATATCGAAAAAAAAATGGAATTGCACAACCAAAATACAGATTTTAAAGAGGCGCGAGAAAATGGGAAAAAAGTTGCAATTGAAGAATGCAGTTTTTGCCACATGCGAAATTTGAAGACTTCCCTTTCTCTTCTTTCCAAATGCCTACATACATACATGCAAATTCCTACCAAATATTCATGCTGCCGGAGTAGCGTGCAAAAACTTCATTAAGGGCGTCTTGAATGCGTCTTTTAAGAAATTATAGACTTTCATATACTTAAACACACATACATACATAAGGTGCGTTTCATATTAATAAGCCACAATCTCTTGCTGAGTAAAAAAAAAATTGTAGTAAAATTTTTTTAAATACCAATGCAATGTATTGCTCTCTTCTTGATTGGCGCGAAAAGCGCCTACGTAATTTTGGTCGAGCCCGCCAGTCGCTTCTTTCACGTGCTAACCGGCGCCAGTTGGAAACACCAAGCGAAGCCAATTTCTTCTCTATCTGGTCATTCCAACGCAGAGGAGGCCCATCTCTTCCTTCCTTTTTCCTCTTCTATCACAAGCTAGTATCGCATCGGACACCTTTAGAGTCTGAGCTTTTGTATCCATACGGACGACATGACTCAGCCAACGAAGCCGCTGGATCTTTGGTCGCTACGCTATGTCTTTGTCGCCATAAAGCTCATATCACACGACAACGAGTCACCCTGTCTGAAATCTTGTTTGATATCAAACGGCTCGGAGAGGTCCTTTTGACGGCGTTACTTATATTGAGCAACGTCATCTTGCATAGCCGTTTTGGTTTTGCGGGAATACCAAATTCAGCCCATCGCGTCATATAAGCAATTCTTTTTCGTTCTATCGAATGCAGCTTTGAAGTCGACGAAAATATGGTGAGTATCGATTCTCCTTTCATGGATCTTTTCCAAGACTTAGCGTACTGTGAATAACTAGTCGATGGTGGACTTTCCAGGTCTAAAGCCACACTGATAAGGTCCAATCAGTTGGTTGATGGTGGGCTTCAGTTTTTCACACAAAACACTCGCTCGGGTTTAATGTGTGATGTTTAGAAGACTAAGACAGTTCATTTATAACGTCGCAAGAAGCAGATTTTTGTTACCTCAAAAGCTTGTTAAACTCTCGGAGCTAAGTGTTTAAACGTTAATGGGATATGCTCCTCGAAATCTGTAGTTTGGTTTCAAGTGGTGAAAAACAATTTAAAATGAAGGCAAAAAAGAGCAGCTGGTTTAGTTCATTGGAATTACCAGCCTGATGACCAGATGAACGAAATATTTCAATTTTACACCAGATTTTCTTTTCTATAGTCTCTGAACTTGCAAATATGTCTTCAACAGGCAGTAGAGGAAACATTTAGAAATGAACCGGGTTTCATTATTTTTATTAATTATGAATTTTGACAAAATGGCGGTTTCCCCAAAAAAAAAAAAACGATTTTTGACCAAAAATTTCGGCCTTAAATTGTTTATAAAAAAAAAATATTTATAGGTGAGAAAAAACCTTCGATTAATTACTAAGAATATGAATTATTTAAGAAGCTCGTGCTAAAATTTGAGACTAATCGGTTTAGCCGTTTTCGAGTAATGTTGGTCACCGATTTTGAAAACACCATTTTGCGTGTAACTTTGAAAATATTCACCGGAACGATATCAAATTTTCTGTGTATATTCTTAAATATATGTACTTTAAGAAAAAAAAATTTAAAAAAAAATCGACCATTAAAGTGACACCAGAATTCCATTTGAATAAAATTCTCGGTGCATTATGCATTGCACGGAAGATTTTTATATCTGCCAGAATAATAATGTTTTTTCAAAATTGTTTGCTCTCCAACAGAGCGTGATCTGTTAATATGAAACATACCCTACTTACGCGCTTGCGATGGCGTTCTCACCAACGTTCTCATTTTATTAATGTCTGTTCACACTTTGCGTAAATTATTCACATATGCTACGCATATCGCAACTTTTGGCATTCTGTAGTTGTTTTTACTGATATTTTCATTTAATTTTGTTTTTATTTTCCATTTATTTACTTCGATCCTCTTTACACTTTCTGGCATACAAATTTCGCCGCTTGCGATCTTCTTGTCTTCTACTGTACGTCTGAATTATTTATTATTGTTTGCGATTGTCTCATACAAGCATCCATATGCACATATTTACTTCGATTAGACTTGATTGTTTGCTAGAAGGTTTCTATTAACTCTCTTCTTTTCAATTTTCTACTTATTGTTGGTTCTTTATGGAAGTTTTAATTGCCAAGTATTAGTAAGTTCGTTTTATTGAAGCACTAAAAATTAAAAACTAAAAAAAAAATGCTGCCTAAGGTAATTTGGAGTTTGTACTTGTCAATTGAATTTGTTTAGAAGATAATTTATAGCTTCATACACTTCTCCAAGCATAAAAGGCTAATACTTGTCTAATGAACAATACGTTTCCAGCACAATATGCCAACTATGAATAGCCAATTAACGTCGAACAGGCTTCAAAGTCTGGTTTCTCTTGTTCAGAACTTTTCTTGTTTTCATAATGACCGCTTTGTGGTACAATGGAAGTCATAATGGTTGCATCTTAATTTGTCCTAACCGATCGAGTTCATTATTGCAACTGACTACTACAGAATAGAGCGTAAAGTGAAGCCGGTTTTTGATGGATTCTAAGCCAACAGGATCAGTTACTAGAAGCAAGCCTAGTGGTGCTCTTACGCTCGTATTATACGAGCTTGGCCATTTACACACTATTCATCCTTTAGTTTACAATACACTTTATTAAAAACCCATTTCACAGAGACTTAATGACAAGTTGTGGCAATTGATTTGTTTCTCATTTAATTTTAATAATTTTTTTAAATTAGTTATATTTTCAAGTCATTCTCCCATAAAATCCATATAAATCCTGCTGTGAAACTTCGTGTAAATTAAAAAAAAATCAACAAATTTTCACACTTTTTAATCAGAATATCTAGAAAAAATGCAGGAACGCAGTTTTATAGCCCATTGAGGGCTAGTGGAATACAATATAAGTTTCAAGGGGCTTAAAAATCGCTTTGATTAATGACATTGTTTTTCTCTGAAGGTGTTGGGACATGCACATAAAAAAATTCAAGCACTCGTTATAAAGGTTTACTTAATTTTTAATTTTACTGCTTAATTTTGAATAAAACTTAATTTTTTTTACAACTCCGATTAAAAAGCGTGAAATTTTAATAAAAATTTGTTGATTTTTTTTAATTTGCAAGAAGTTCGAAACTTGAATGAACTATATTTTCATAAAACATAAAGGAGCAAACGAATTGTCCAAACTTGTCTGTAAGTGCTAGTGCTATATAGTATAACTTATGGGGAAGTTATCTTCATCGCAGTTAATCAGAATGAAGTGGCTTCGCTTGAGTCGTATATATTTTAGTAAGGTGTATCTTTCCCCATCATGAGCGCTTTAATGACATCTAAAGCCATCAACGTTAAACAACATCCATATAGGATTTGTATCTCTTCGCTTGTCACAGTAGCTCTACCCCAGCCTTACAAATGTCCTAATGCAACTTTCTGCTTTCAAAGCACATTTTTCACGATATGCTTGCTAGAAAGATTCTGGTCATAAAAAGGCTTAAGAGTAGAAAGGAGGGCAGGTGAAAAAAGAATCTCTCATTTAATCTACTGTAAATCTGCGATCCGAAAGCGAGCTCTACGTTATCGGAACAACCCGTATTTACGTTCAAGGACTGTCACTTCAACAGCATTCCCGGAAAGTTTATGGAGAATCTCTAACTTTAACCGTATCTTATCACGACCGATAGACCTATATATCGCACCCTAAATACAAAAGGGGCACAACTCAAAATTTTCCACACTCGAGCTTGACTTGTTTACAGTAGCACAGAAAACAAACTATGTGGCATATCACGCGGAAATTTTGCCATGTAAGCTTATAACAGTCCTACCAAAAAACAAAAAATTTATTTTTGCCATATGTCATCCGCGGACCGTTTTATTGATAACGTCTCGTTCATATTTGAGCTTCTGCTCATTTTGAGTTGTGACCCTTTTGTATTTAGGGTGCGATATAGCTATAAAAAGCTGATATTTACATACATATATTGTCATTCATTTGTTCATTTTGAAAATTCAGAAGAAAATATAACAACGTGAGCAGTGACGAGGAAATTGGTAATTTATTCATTAATTAATTCATTCATTTTAAATACCAAAATGCAGCAAATCAATATTCAACTGTTTATGGTTACGGCGAAAAATCAAAATTCAATTGGTCTGTACGGTAGCGGTCATGGCTACTTCATCATGGCATGTCCCCTTTAACCGATTACAGTGTTATCCATAGGCTTGTTCGATTGGCAGATTTATGTGATTATGGTTATGACACCTGAAAATTGACCCTTATGTTGTTACAACAATAACAATAACTAGAAAAGTACGCAATGTAGAGAATACAAATCTCATGCAGCTATTCCGCTCTCAGTGAATTTCACAGAATCGCTGTGTTGGTGTCTTGTGCAATTTATTGTATGTGTAGTTTATGTAATTTCTTCTACCTCTTTCATTTTTGTTCCCATTTTCCCATTTTTCTCACGCAATTGCATCAGTGTGATGTTGAGCCTCTCTGATGAGCGCAATTCTGTAGGGTATCATGCTTAAGAACAGTAATATGAATGACCTCTCGTCAAGAATGATATAAAGAAGATTGCGCCCATCAGTGCGTACGTGACGTCACGTTTGCAGAGTTGTGCAGTATTGCCAACCATTTGATCTTCGCAATAAATTTAGTGCTTTTTTATACCGAAAATGCGACAATTTTTAAGTTTGGTGTTTGTTTCTTTTTGTTTTTAATTTAAGGCTACCGAGACTTTAGGTTAAAAAAAAACTGTATTATTGTACAAAAGAAGTTTAAAAAAGGCCACTCTGAGAAGATTTAAGTGCTAATGAAAATTTTTTTACTCCTATAAAATTTGATAATTTGAAAGTGCAAATTTAATTTTTGGCTCCATTTAAGGCTATGCAAAAATATTAAATGCACCGCTCTCAACTCTTCTTAAGATTGAAAACCTTTTTACACATTTTTAAAAGCCTTTGAATTTATTGAATGCGAATTAAAACCATAGAGGTGTAATCGTTTCTTCCGGTCATCAATCCTTAGTGAGACATAGAGCATCAAGAGGTGTATTCATAGTAAAAATAAGCAACAAAATACCAGAAAATACTAAAGAAACCATACTGACATTTTTACAAAAAGAGTACCTTATCTAGTTACATAACTTCAAATATAGCAAAAAAGTCGTTCCCTTAATAAAAGAGTCTCGCTTAACAAAAAAAACTCATAAATTAAATTGTACATAAGCATAACACATTTATTTAAAAAAAAACGCACATTCTACAGACAATTTGTCACGCATACAAAGTTCTTTAAATAACACAATAAAAATTTCGTGTTTTATTTTCTTTAAATGGGCATTTAGTTCGTTTTTATATCCAAAGCTAGGCAACTCTGCAGTAGCGAGAGAGAGATTTGAGTGCCGAAAGCAGAAGAACACCAACAACACCGGCAATCGCGGGCAATGCCAGCAGATGTTAAAAAAAGTAAAGCTAAATAAAACTGAGTGAATTATTTAAATAATTATTAAAAAATGTATATTTTACAAAATTATAGGGTAAGACTCCGTCAGAAAATATGAGATTTGCAAGTGGTCTTTCGATTTCTTTGAAACTTTGGGAAATATTAGTTCTAGGTAAGATACATTCGAGCCTAAAAGGATTTTGAAAAATTTTCAAAATTGAGTCATCTACGCCATGTTGAAAATCGGGACCGTGTTTTTTTCAAAAATCAATATTTCTTGAACCGTTGGATGGATTTCAATGCAATTTACAGACAATATAGAAACGAATAAGTAGTTTAAATTAGTATTATGTTAAAAAAAAAATTTCGAAATTTTGACCAAAAAAAAGTCAAAAAAATTTTTTCAATCAATTTTTAGTTGATTTGGCCAGTTTTTTAGATTTTCTGTTATACACGTAACGATTCCTTATGATTTAACCTTTATTTTGAAAAAAAAAATTTTATGGTGTCTATAATAGTTCTCGAGATATTGCGATTTTAGTGGAAGCGCGCACGCACGGTTCGCGTATGCACGCACGGTTCGCGCTGCGTTATGTGTTCCTGTATGAAGTGACTGGAGCAGACTGCTGCAGGTCTGTGCGCGTTTTTCTACTCCCGCGCTGCGTAACCGCGAACTTCACGGTGCGCGCTTTCACTAAAATCGCAATATCTCGAGAACTATTATAGACACCATAAAATTTTTTTTTTCAAAATAAAGGTTAAATCATAAGGAATCGTTACGTGTATAACAGAAAATCTAAAAAACTGGCCAAATCAACTAAAAATTGATTCAAAAAAATTTTTTGACTTTTTTTTGGTCAAAATTTCGAAATTTTTTTTTTAACATAATACTAATTTAAACTACTTATTTGTTTCTATATTGTCTGTAAATTGCATTGAAATCCATCCAACGGTTCAAGAAATATTGATTTTTGAAAAAAACACGGTCCCGATTTTCAACATGGCGTAGATGACTCAATTTTGAAAATTTTTCAAAATCCTTTTAGGCTCGAATGTATCTTACCTAGAACTAATATTTCCCAAAGTTTCAAAGAAATCGAAAGACCACTTGCAAATCTCATATTTTCTGACGGAGTCTTACCCTATAAACATTACATTTTAATTAGAACAACTAGAAAAATGTTATGAAGAAAGAACTAGAACTCCGAGACACAAAATAATAAAAGTAACAAAAAAAAAATGATAAATCAAGTTACGAAAATGGTAATCTGGCCATACTGGAGCTAAAATCACGTAACTAGTTGTCAAATTCGCTGAGCGCAAAGTAACGGGACCACGATGGGCGCCATCTCATTATTCTTTGCATCATGACCTCTCGTTACAAGCGCTCACAGAAGACGTAAAGAAGAGAAGATTTCATTTAAGTATATTGTTGTTGTTGAGATGGTTGAGTATTTGTATAAATATTCTTAATTAGCGACTAGCGCCGTTTTATTACCACTGTTCTCGTGTGATGTCCTTTTTTTTTGTTGTTTTAAATCAGATCCATTTCGTGAGATCCAGATATAAAATCTCTATGTCTGCGATTTCATTAGTTTCCGGTAGGAAATGTCTATCGAATGAACGAAGTCTTGTTCTTGATAAACCCAACATTCGCATAAATAATGGAAAAGACTTTCTTTCACCAAGAACTTTTTCTTGCTAGCTCGTCAGCTTATCAGAGTAATTTGAAGCCAATGACCAAGCAGTTCTAGTTCCTCCCTGCATTGGAGTCTAAGGCCTTGATAGCTGCATTTAAGTATATTAAAAAGATTTTATTTAAGTATATTGCTACAACAACAACAAGAGAAGATTTAACAATTATTTTGTCACTGCCCAGATCTTAGGCACATTACAGGGTAATATCAGTAGAGCAGCTGATTCGTCTGCTCTTTAAATTATTAAACTTTGTTTATATAGGAGTATTCAAGTAACAACAAAATACACGACGTTGGTGTTTTTGCTCTATTGCTGCTACCTGTTAGATGTGTCTTGCCCAGCCCTAAGTTTGTAGGTGTTTTGTGTAAAGTACTATAGTAGGGCCAAAATAGAATTACTCGTTGGTTTTTTCTACTAAACTGCACTTGCATATGCGCTGAATGGACTTAATTGTGATGGAATGTCGAGGATGTCTGGAGGGCAAGGATACATCTCAACACATTTTATGGAGATGTATGGTCTTTTCTGAATCTAGAATAGATTAATATTTTTAAAGAAAGATATGTATGTATTATCCTATTGCTGCTAAGAATGCGGCTACTATTCATGAGAGAGTCTGATGCTGCCTGTGCACCCAATATCTTATTTCTTTTGTGATCTCTCAGATTAGGGGAAGCCTTTCAGGTCATCTTCAGGTCTGTATATTAATGACATTTTAGGTCGAATAAGAATTGTTGTTGGTAGGCATTTTGATAACAATTTCTGTGACGTTCAAATGATCCCCTCTCTTTACCTTTTTACCTATTTTAACATTGGCTTTGAAACTGTTTTTAATGAAAGAGATCGTTTATTTGGTATTGCAGAAAATATGTATGTCTTCAAACTTGTACAGCAACAAATCAAGAACTCTGATTAAATTCCTGCACTTTGTACCTAACGAAAAGTATGTAGTAGAAAACCTCGCCTTTCAATACAAAAAAATCAATGAGTAAACAATAAAAAGCAGACGATGAGTAAAAATTGAATGAAAGCCACAAATTTATACATATTTGTACATAAATACATATGTACGTACATAAAGCATAAAAAAAACGATAACAACAACATATAACCAATCAGCGCCAAACATTCGCACAATTCATGCAATTCACAGCAAGCGGCGCGAAAATATTTTATTATCTCAGTGATATGCGCGCGCGCATCAAAAGTGCGAATCTTTCTGCATTTCATAAAATAGTGTATTAATGTGTATGTGCGTGTGCCCTAGTATATAGGTATGTGTGTGCGTTTGAGCTATTGTAGTAATTGTTGAGGAATTCAGACGTCAATTGTAGTTGATTGCTCATATCTGTGGCTGGCGAAGTCATTCACAAGCAAGTGAATTCGAATATGAAAAAAACAGAAAAAAATCAGATACAGTGGGGAGCATAAATAAAGTTACACGGGTAGTAAAGATTGGAAGAGTCTTGGAGCAGCTTGATTGTAATTTAGAATAGGCTTTTTATAGACAAACGGAATGATGGGCTATGCCTCAGTTTGAAAGATGCTTGAAGGCTTGACACTGACATTTTTGAGCTGGGACTAATGTTCCCGGCACTTACGATTCCCGGAATCCTCAAGCCGTGTGTGCACAAGTGCAGGGTGTTCTTAAAGCGCTGTTTCATAAGAAGCGCAGGTGCTCTTGTTTGTTAGCTTCGATCTTAAACTTCTTCTTGTGGGTAGATGAAATGGTTGTTGGTAGCCAGACTGGCACTCCATTTTTTCTTGTACTTGATACCCTTTTTTTATGTCATTCATGAAGAGTTGTGCAATTTATTGCCTCAAAATTTTTGGGATCAAGCCACCAACGCAACCAAACAACCTCTCCGTAGGTTACTATTGATCTGAACAAGAATAATAAAATACAAAATCGCACAGATGGACGCGGAAAAAGAGGGTAATCTTTTCGTGATGCTATTATAGAGGAGTTCTGTGAGAGAGATGCGAAGTGAATGTCAAAATAGCTATGATTAGGGAGCAAAAATAAAAAGTTAAGTTATGTAAATGTAAACAAAGCAGATCGTTAGTGGATAATAGAAAGAAAAACGGGTTTTTTCTAAAAAAAATTTACACAAAAATCTAGCATTTCGTCAGCTCAACAGCTGATTCTGTCAAACTCACTGAGAACCGCGTAGCTTTTTTGCGATATGTGTAATTTTGCAACTTTTTGTATTCCCTCAGCCATGCGATCTGACTACAGTGAGAATTGTATAATACATACATTAGAGTGACCCTCCAGACAAAAAAAAAGGTTGCTATTTTTCCACTGAAGTTATAAATTTATTATATTTCAGTACTTCCGCTAAAATATTTTCAAAAAATATTAAGATTCACGTGAGCTTAATCGATTTGAAAATACATCCGCTTTATAAACAAAATTAGGTTTTAAAAATATTTTTCCCAAAAAATTACTTCAGCTGATAGAAGAGCTTAAAATTATATCTCGTAAATCATCGTTCAAACAAGTGCCCGTTGTCAAGGTGACATTTCCCACTAAAAAAAAATATTTTGACAGGTAGGCACATCGTCGAAAATGTCGACAAAATCACAGAATTAATCGAAGTTGACCGACATGTTAGTAGTCGTAGCATCGCCCAGGAGCAAATATCGACCATAAAACAATTTTAAACCATTAGTGTAGAAATTTTACGCAAAAATAATGGATTTCTTTTTCCTAAAAAAACAATATATATATATATGTATATGCATATACTTTCCTAGGAGGAGCAAAGGCCCTTAAAGGATCATAAAATATAATAGCTTTTATAATTCCGACTTCTTTTTTTTTGTACGGAGAGTGATGCACCCTAATGGAGGTACAACCATCTCGCTATTCTCGGATTGATTTTTACATCATGAGGGCATTTCTCGCTTTTGATTTTGTTGTATTTATTCCATAAAAGTTTAGCGTATACAATGCGGCCTAGCTACTTCACTTCATTTTAACCTATTACGCCAACTTCCATCCCTCCCCAGAGCTACAGCAGTTGTTCCTGGTAAGGGTATTTTCATGGTCAAACGAATGTTGACAATCTAAGAGGGTTTATTGTTGAGATCTTCCCTGCCAGCGCATCTCTCTTCTTGTTCGTCTAAACGGAGTTACCAATAATTTGCATGCAACTGTATTGCATTTAAGAGTGAACGATTTTGGAGCTACTAATAATTTGCACGCAACTGTATTGCATTTAGTAGTGAATCAATTCGGAGCTGCTAATAATTTGCACGCAACTGTATTGCATTTAATAGTGAATGATTTTGGGGTGCAGCGTACGAATGTGTGCTCATGTAGATCGATTCGTATAGTACGCGACTAATTTGCTACACCATGCAATTTTGTTGCAGATGCATGAAATAAAAAAAAAACTAGACAGATACGTGCCTACACACACACATTGAGCTTACAAGTCAATTTTATAGTCAGTGCAGATCAGTTCAGTACACTTAGACGTCGCGTGAAGTTCAGTTCAGTTTCTCAGCTGCGCGCCGCTTCAGTTCATTTGTATGGAAATTGCGGTGCGTCGCTTACAATTGCAGGGTACTCGCATGTAACTTCTTTTGCATAAAAAAAAATTGTATGATTTATTTTTATCTTTTTTTTACAACGTTTCTGCCGTTTGGCGGCATTGCTATCATTATCTTTATTTTAATTTTTTGTTTGGCTTTTTTGCGCTTGCGCCATTATATCTTCTTCTTGCATGTGCGTACAGTTCATAGCGCCGTTTATGGCATAATTGCCGGTTGTTATGCGAAACACTCTTTCAATTCGTTGGTGTGAAAACACTTTTCATACACTACGCTCCTCACATACATACATTCAGATATACATACATGTATGTGTGTACATATGTTTCTATTATACTCACACATGTGCATGTAATAAATATCATTTATTCAACTACACGCAATGTTGATGTTGTTGGTACGTGCGAATGCGAATCTGTCAGTTCGTCAGCCGGCTGTAGCGCGTAGTACTTACATACATATATGCCACGTGTGTATGTAGCAAGTCAGCTTTAAGCCGCTTCACAATCCCCATTCCATTGCTGTGCTTCGGCTTTAGCTTTGTTGGGAAAGTGGCTGAGAATGACACTGGGTGATTTGGTGCTCGAGAAGATGGCAAGAAGTCAAAATGATCGGTGCCATTGATGGCTTCAGTTGTTAGTCATGTGCAGAGGTGTGCGTACAGTATATACATACACATACTTATATATATATACATATATATATAATATACATTTATCCATAAATATTTACATGCTTTCATTTGTTTGTGTGTATTGTGTTCTTTTAAGTGCAATTATGTCTTGGCGCCACTCGATTGCGGCACTTATGCTGATGATAGCACCACTTTTTTATTACATACATACAATCACAGTAACGTGTCTTCGCTGTGTTCAGTGACACTGGAGAATCTATAATTACGTTTAGAGAGAATTATATTATAATTGCATTTGTTTTTTATGGCAACAAAAACACCCACACAACGGCGGCTTGCAGTAGAAAGTCATAACAATTAATTGAGTGGAGTGGAGTTGAGTGGAGTGGAGTGGAGTGGAGAGTGCGCAAAATTTCCACAGGCACATAGGTACACACATACAGCGTATAGCAGAAGTATTGATACCCAGCACTTCGAAGATGTTTTATAAAAAATATCACGAAAGTTTTTGGGTATTTTAATATTTTATAATATTACAAATTTCTTTTTTTCCTTGTTCACTCCTCTCGGAAGCATAGGGCCTCCACAATACTCTTCCATCTTACACGGTTCTGTGCTGTTGTTTTTGCGCCGTCCCATGCGATGTCGGCATCTGCTAGTTCGCGCAGCGACCTTCTCCAAGTGTGTTTTTGTCGGCCGCGACCTCTGCTCCTTTACGGGTTCCAGTCAAGTGCTATCCTCGTGATGCTATCTGGTGGTTTTCTCAATGTGTGACCTATCCATCGCCACTTTATGCGTTTGATTTGCCTAAGGATGGGTTCCTCCTTCGTTAATCTCCACAGTGCGTCGTTACTGATGGCGTTTGGCCAGAATATTTTGCAGATGATGCGGAGGCATTTGTTGATGAAAGTTTGTAGCCTCTGTGTGATTGTGTTAGAGACCAGCCATTTTTCGCTTCCGTACAACAATACTGCCTTTACACATGAGCCGAATATTCGTAGTTTAGTGCGCCTGGAGATTTGCGAACTCCCCCATACCGTATGCATTCGCCCGAATGCCGCCCTTGCTTTGATTAGCCTGCAGTTGACATCTTCATCTGCTCCACCATCAGCCGTGATGATGCAGGATTAAGTCACAGAAGTAAAATTCTTTGAGTTGATAAGTTCTGGCAATTTCGGTCGCCGTAGCCGAATGGGTTGGTGCGTGACTACCATTCGGAATTCAGAGAGAACGTAGGTTCGAATCTCGGTGAAAGACCAATGAAGAAAAAGAATTTTCTAATAGCGGTCGCCCCTCGGCAGGCAATGGCAAACCTCCGAGTGAATTTCTGCTTGAGAAAAAAACTTTTTCTATCAATTACGGTTTCATTCACGGAGATTTGAACCTGCGCACTCCTGAATGGTAGTCACGCACCAACACAGTCGGCTACGGCCGTCTACTGCAACCCATTACCTCCTTCAAAGCAGAGTCGTTTTGACACTTTTTTGAAAAAATTGGCAAACCAATGAATTGGTAAGGTCGTTAAGGGGTTAATATGTTCTAGAAAAAATTTTCTCGGAAAATTTCATTAGGTGTCTTCTCAAACAAAATCGATATAAAAAGTGCGTAAAAGCCTACAAAAACTAAAATAGCAAAAGTTGGTAATTGAAGTTTGAAAGGCGTTAGCTGTGTCTGAAGCGCTCAGTAAGTGGTAAGACATATCTTCCATGATTGTCAGTGAAAACTGTCGCAATAAAAATAATATGATCACTTAAGCAATGGTCACGTATCACTGCAACCCTTACAGGACACTGGAAGTCAGGGGATTATGCAGCCGGACTTAAGCTTCCTTTCAATCCCAGCAAGACTTCGCTCTTTCGGTAAGCCTTTCTTACAGCAAATTAATAACATCTCAGACATAGAATTACAATAGAAATTCTCAACCACTTCAAGAACAACAACAAGCAATACTTGCGTTTCTACTCTTATTCTTCTTCTTGACTGATGCAATAATCGCTTAAACGATTCTGGCCGCAAATCATTTATTTCTCGTGCTAACCAGCGCCAGTTGGACAATTCAAGGGAAGCCAAGTTTTTCTCCACGCAACCTTTTCAACGTAGAGAAGAGGCCTCTCACTTCCTCTGCTGCCACCAGCTGGCACCACATCGAATTCTTTCAGAGGTGGAGCATTTTGATCCATGCGGGCGATATAATCTAGCCAGTGGAACCGTTGGATCTTTATTCGCTGCGCTATTTCTATGCCGCCGTAAAGCTCATACAGCTCATTGTTACATCGCCTACGATACTCGCCGTCGCTCAGATGCAAATATCTTTCGCAGAATCTCTCTCTTTCAAACACTCTAAGGGACGTCTCATGGGATGTTGCATCGTTCAAACTTCTGTGCCATACAGTAGAACGAGAGACTAATAAAGTATTATTTTTTTATAACATAGGCCGTTTGTCCGAAGAAATCTGAGCAGATCTTGTGGTGCCGAGGAGCCAAGATGGTCGCTTCTTAACACATTAGTGCCAAAGACTTCAGGCCTGATTTGACCGAAGGCGGCGCAGACGCACAGAAAGCGGTCCGCCGTCTCATCCTCCTCCCCACATGCTGGGCAGAGTGCGCTGTCTGAGATGCCCATCTTTTCCATATGCTTCGTCCATAGAAAGTGGCCCGTCATCAGTCCAACCAGCCTCCTAAAGTCCCCTCTGCTTAGTGACAGGAGGAACTGCGAAGGTCGGTCGGACATGGCAGGTAACAACAGTTTAGTCTATCTGCAGCTTCTCTTAGCCTGTCAAGCTCGTTTGTGAGTTACAGTAACCCGTTTGCTAACCGTGGCTTTGATGGCTGCAGAAGGGAGTGGCAGAACGGGCTCCGAGCCAAGAAAGTTGGCCTCAGAGCCCAGCGCATTGCAGAGCTCAAACTTTTCACAGAGTAAAAGCTTTTGAAAGCACTAAGTTCGAAGCGATCTTAAATTGTGATGAGTTTGTCGTACTTATTCCATTTTGCTCTTGCACTGCTTAAAATGTTTCCTGCCTGCATAATTTAACAAAAAAAAAAATCGAATAAATAAATATGCATTGGTGGCATCAATTTCTCTGTATTTCCAAGAAATTCCAATATCAAAAATGCGAGTGTCTCATCTAAGAGCGTAATAAAAAAATTTCTCCATTATTTATGAAGCGTGTAAACAATTTAAAGCCGCTTCCGGTCTCGTGCTTGACGATGGCTCGGATTGAATGAGAAAAACTAACATAAAATAGCAATAGGAACAACAAGCAACGCATGCCGTAATACTTTTACACCCTGACTGGCATTATGCCACAAAGCATAAGAAAGTCGCTTTATCAAAATCAAAAATCATAAAAAGTAATAAGAATCTTGAATGACGAATTCTTGATGGTCACCTATCTGTTGAAATGATCTATGATTTAGTGGAACGCATAAAATAAACAAAGTAAATGAAGGGGAAGCGTGGAAAGTTAGAGTAGAGTTAGAACAACTTATGGTGGAGAGAGAAATGGGAGTGTAAAACAAAAGTAGATAACATCGCTGATGCGGATAAAGTCGAGACCAGTAAGCCATTAAAGAACTATCGAAAACCTCTTAACCCTACTTCCTTATAATAATTTTTTTTTGATAAAAAATTTTATAAACAATTTTTGCTAAAATTTTTTATTTTTTTATTTTAATAAATTTAACATAACTTAAATAAAAATTATGGCGCTATTATTTCAAAGTATCATTTTAGCGCTAACAAGGAAATTAAGACTTTTTTTATGAAGGAAGTGGGGCTTAAAGGCCTCATATATTATATATATATAATTGGCGCGTACACCCTTTTTTTGGGTGTTTGGCCGAGCTCCTCCTCCTATTTGTGGTGTGCGTCTTGATGTTGTTCCACAAATGGAGGGACCTACAGTTTAAAGCCGACTGCGAACTGCCGATATTTTTATGAGGAGCTTTTTCATGACAGAAATACACTCGGAGGTTTGCCATTGCCTGCCGAGGGGCGACCGCTAATAGAAAAATGTTTTTCTTAATTTTGGTGTTTCACCGAGATTCGAACCGACGTTCTCTTTGTGAATTGCGAATAGTAGTCATGGCCGCCCTAGGCCTTAATTACATAAAAGAAGTAAAATGCTTTCGAGATAATTTCTACAAAATTTTTTTTAAATTATTTATATCAAATTTAGTTAATTTACTACTACCTGGTCTGGAGTTCTAGAAGATATTTGGTTTTTTGTTTTTACTCAGATTAATATTCTACATATATTTCTCAGGTCCCAAAAAAGTTCTTTATAAAAAACCATTTGCCGTTTGGAGGTGGCATAAAACTGGCGGCCCCTCTGGCTCCCTTTTTCGAAGCCGAATAGTGTATTTTTTTTGTCTCACAAAAACTGTTCCTTCATTGGGTTTTTGACATAGGTTAGGTTAAGTTGACCTGTCTGGCTGAAAGCCATCAAATACCTATTAGTCCTTAGTGGTACCAGATGGAGCTTGACCCTTACGGTTTTTTGTAGTAGGCTTCTTGTAAATAGCCTACATCTTTTGCAAATCCAAGTAAGCTCTGAAGCTCTAACCACGAGAGGCATTCCAACCTTTCATTTTGTAGAGCTCCTTGATACAACTTCTTATAAATCGAATTGATGACTGCATAAAGTTTACAAATCAATTTTATACCATTCGAGCCGTTTGACAGCGTTTTTAGTGCAATCCTACTACTTTTCAGATTTGTATTTACACCATAAAATTTACTAAAATCATATTTTTCCAGTTTTTATTTTGAAATTTCGGTTGAGAAATTTTCTGTCGTAAACCTTTTAACTGAGGCCTAAATTGAACTATTTTTCAAAATTTAATAATGAACTGTATAAAGTGCAGCTCTGATAATGAGATCGGCTTAGCATTTTAGGGTCCGAAATAAATGATTATAATTTTTTTCTTGCTAATATTTAATACCAAAAATCGTTGTTTACTTCAAATGCTTTGTTGGGTTAGATTTGGTTATGGAATTTTATTGAATTGAATGGATTTTAAAATTTGTAATATTTTATTCAAGTTTTCAAACTACAACTTTTTGTTTTATTCACTCATTTGTCTAACAAAATTCAAAACAGACATTTAAGATATAAATTAAGAACTAAAAATACTACTTAAACTGAGGAATGAAATCGAATGAATTTTTAATATTTTGTTAATGAACTGTACGAAGTGCGGGTTAGCTTTATAGAGTCGGAGATAAATTATTACATTTTTTTCTTGTTAAAATTTAATACCAAAGTTCGTTGTATTTCTCAAATGCTTTGCTGGGTTATATTTGGTTGTGCCAGTTTATTTTATAGAAGCCGTTTTAAGTTAGGATAGCATTTCTTATTAACCCTAGATGTCACTTCTTCCTCTAATCGAAGACGCGAATTTTTAAGTTGAAGTTGAACGAAAAGTGGGTTCATTTTTTTATTTAATCAATAGTGTTAAAAATTTATGCAAAAACTGAAAAAATCTAATTAATATATACAAAAAGTAAATTCTTTCAATAGATGAATAAAAAAATCCGAATTTATTTTACATCGAAAGCTTTACATATCAAATTAAAATGGACTGGCGTCTAATCGACGAAGTTGTTTCTTTGTATATAAAAAATAAAATAAAAATGCATTTACGGTTCAGGAACTGCGCATCTGAAAGAAATTATCAAAAATGTCCTTCGCTCAAATTGAGTACCAAATTCCACTACCCCCTGGAATGGTTTGTTGGGTTGTTTAAATTTGTTGCTCAAATTAAGACGTGTGCCAATGCATGTTGCTGAACTCATGCTGGATAAACAACAATAATAGAGTATCAAAGTAGCACCTTCTACTTCTCACTTGACATTTTTTGACGACTCACTCTCACACATTTGACTTTGAAAGCTCTAATTCTGCCTTTGAGAGCAGCTCAAAACAGCATTTTAAGTGCTGGCGAGTTAAGCAATTTTTCTGCATAAAAAACGCACCTTTTACACAGAAAATTGTGTATGAATTAAAGTTTTGATTTTCATGAATAAAAACCTTTATCGCGCATCGCTTTCGTTATTAGCTGCACTTTCCATGGCTTTTCCTGCAAGTGCTTTGACTCTTTTCGAATGTCTGCGCCTTCTTTGTATATTGACCGCATTTTCCCCCATTTCTATCAACTACGCATGTATGTACATATGTATGTGTGTATGTACGTACGTAGGTTTTATAGTTCTTCTACTTATCAACATTTATGAGTTGTGAAGTGTTCTTTCACGACCTTTTTGTGGTTCTTTTTTTTGTTTTTTTTTTTTTTTTTTTGTGTGGCGCACATTTGGTTTCTTCACAATAAGTTTTTCACTCTATTTGTTTTTGTTATTGTTACCTGTCTACTTGTTGATTGTTGTTGCTACTTGTTTTCATTTCTATCACCACATTTTTGTAGCATTTTGATTTCTTTGGTGTTGTTGTAAAAACATTATCGTTACGCAAACGCACAGCGCGCGCACAAGTGTTACAAGAACAATGAATTTAACCGTTACAAGAACACCAACAAAACTGAAGGGGAAAGAAGGGGCAATGGTATGAATGACACACGCAATGGAGGAGATATGACGAGGAGAGAGGGTCAAAAAACTAATCAAGAACTTCTACTCCTTAGGTGTATACACAAAACATAAACGTGTGTGTGTATATATATGTGTGAGTGTAAACACCTTTACGTTTAAAGGCTTGTTTACACCTGGGTACTAGACACACACTGCAGCTATCTAGCCATAGTACGTTTTCTTTTTGTTGTTTTACACTCTTCATTTTCCATTACTTCACTCTCAAATCTTTACAACGACCCATATAAGGTGCATTTTAAGTGTTTTCAAACATCATACAATCTTACTACCTGTATACACACAGACAAATTTCTATGCAAACCCTGTAGGGAAATCCAAACCTGTAGTACGTTCGCGTTCCTTCTCTTTCTCCATAAAAACAATTTACATTTTTTCTACGAAGTTGCTCAAGCATGAAGTTTGCTCAAAAACAGCTGACTGTGACTTTTTGAATAATATTTATTTATTCTTCATTTTTCTTGAGCAAACCCTCAGCGAAGTATGTAAATTCCAATAATACAAAATAGCACAAAATTAATTTAGTTTTTTACCAACTTAAAAAAATGGTGTCGAGTAATGGAAGGCTTTATTTTGACCTTTGCTCTAATACTTGTCTGTCACGTTTACCAAATTTATAATTTTTCCGATAGGGTGACTAATTTTGCGCCACCTTCTACCAATAATAGACGTATCATTATTTTTTTATTTTTCGTCCCATTCAAAGTAATCGCCAATCCAAATATAAACATTTGTGCCAAAAGTTTTTCTATTCGCGAAGCGCTTTTGGTAGGGTCAGCTGGGGTAATAATGAACAAATTTTCTAAATTTCAAATACTAACAGCTATCAGGGCGAGTCCATCCATGTATACACAGCTGACCCAAAGTTCGAGGGCAGTGTGAGCGGAGGTGTATATTCCGCGCATCTGGGGATCTCAGTTTTCGGCTTCCCGACTACTGTAGTGTCTTTCAGACTGAACTGGAGGCAATAATGGAAGCGGTGACACTGGATACCTGGAGATGATATCTGCATTTTCACTGATAGCGAGGCGGCGATAAAGTCCCTCACAAAACAGTTGACAACCTCCATGAAAGCCATGAAAGGCCGCACATCTCTTAATGAGATGGTTGAGTCATTTCGCTTAAGGATAATACATAGACAATAACTTAGGGATGATACCCTTAAAAACATGTAAGCTACTCATCCTCGAAGAAAGTGTAAGAGTAGCGAATGAGAGATGGCGTAATGAAGCCACTTGTAAAATCGCCCTACAGCTGTGGCCTACTCTCAATGCTAAACGCACGGAACATCTACTAAGAAGAGAAAAGCACAGTCTTAACACACTGATTTCACTTATTACGGGACACTGCCTAATTGGTAGGCACACGTAGAGAATGGGTGTGCAAACACATGACTTCTGCAGATGATGTCTAGACGAGGAAGAGGCGATCACGCACCTTCTGTGCCATTGTTCTGCTCTATCCAGACGTAGACTCGCCATTTTGGGTAGACAATCCTTAAATGAATTGGAAGATCTCGGCTCTGTGGAAATTAAGGATATTACAAAATTGTTTAAAAGTACTAATTGGGTTTAGGAGGGATAAGGGCTAGTTTCTCACGCGGCATCACAGTGGGGCATGAGCCTGAGTGTGTGCCACAGTGGACAACCGCTTCAACTTAACCTAACAGCTATTAAAAGCCTTTCATCCATGCAGTAATTCTGGAAAGTCACCAAAAACCAATTTTTCCTTACCCTATAACTGTGAGTTCCTTCTGAGTTCAAGTTGCGGATAAGTTTTAAGGTCACCATATGCTTATATTTGACCCACTGTGTATGGGGTAATTGTGGACATTGATTGTGGTCTTGCGATGAGATGCTTGAAAACCAAGAGTAGTTACACTCCACGGTCAACGTTAAAAAATGAGTAATACTTGGCATTACTTGGCATTTACGAATTCGTTGCACTTCACAAAAATAAATTCAGATTTGTTCTGATTTATACTCTTCATCCCTTCAGCAGGCTCGTCATTCATAACTTCGTTCACTTGTCATACATAAGAAAAGTTAGTTTTATTTTTTAGTAGCTCAGTTAACCAACGAGGTTAAACATAGATGGATAAAATTGGTTCCAGGTACGAAATCTCCACCATTTCCGCAGCTTTCGTTTCTTGAATGAAGTCGTCAAGAGCCCGTAGTCTTCTTTTTCAATAATTTCGCCAGGCAGAGCTTCAGGCAGATAATTAGTCTAGAAGAAAATATAATATACGAGTATGTACTACAAAAAAAAAAAACAAAAAAAAAAATATAAGAAGAATCAAGTAGCCAGAAAAAATTAAAAAGTCATCTGTTTTGTGAACAAATCTTGGCTACTTCACTTGTTTTCTCCTCTCAACCAATCTCGACTTACTTATGACAATGATCATTCATCCTTAACTTTTAACTCATAAATCCTGCATCCTTCTTAAAAATGTGGTGTTCTTGGTAATGTTGTCCTAAAAATGAAAGATCCTATGAAGTTGAACCATAGGTGGTTTTTGTGAAACGATTTTCCATGCCAGAAACGCATTTGAAGTTCCCTCATTGCCTGCTGAGCGGCGCCCTCGAAAATGAAAAATCTACGCGCTTTCTGACTGGTTTACAATTAAAGTCCAAATGTTCAGAATTTTCCTGCTTGGTCCTATAGATCTACTCCACAATTTGCTATTTACGACATTACTAACTTCGCGCGACTTCAGTCAGTGCTGCTATCAGCGGTGCTGTAGAGTTGTTCTACAATACAAAAAAGGTCAAAGCAGCTGTTATTACTATTGTTATTATTATTGTTATTTTTTTATTATTTGTCTTTCTGTTGATTTTTTTACTGTCAGCCAGTCAGCTCGTCGTTGTCGGTGTGTTTGTCACTTACGCTTTGAGAAGAAAATGTTATTGTTATTTGTTTTTGTTTGCTTTTTTTGGATTTTTTTTTTTTTTGGATTTTTTGGTACATCAAGATCAACAAACACATGACCCAACCTTCAGACCGGCGTTAATACTATGCGGCCCTACCTTGTTGATTTCCAATCGAGTGCTTGTGTCACTAGTAATGCATACATATGAACAAATATAACATATGTATGTGTGTCTGAATGAACGAATGCAGATCCACATTTCACAAGGCTCAAATACGCAGATACATTTTGTAAAAGCATCCAAAGATAAAAGTTCGATTGGCCGGGTCATGCTATACGAGTACATATGGGCGATGTTGTTAAGGTGAAAATATTAATATTCAAGGAAAGTGAGGCCACCAGCAAACACAATGAAAGAGACAGCAAGCTCAGAAGAATCTACTTGCAACTGACACTATTATCCGTATTCCCATGTCGTTCCATTTGGCATCTTAATTCCAAGTCAATGGGGCAGCGCTCAATTCTACTAGATAAAGCCAAGAGAAAATTAGAAAAAAATCATGAGGTATCTTCTAAACTTTAACTAAACATATGCGAAGAGATTTTGTTTGCCGAGCTCTCCTCCTATTCGTGGTGTGCGGCTTGATGTTTTTCCACAAATGGAGGTGAAACTCCATCCGACTCCGAACGGCAGATATTTTTTATGAGGAGCTTTTTTTCATGGCCGAAATACACTCGGAGGTTTCAAGCTGAAATTTTGGCTATCAGGGAAGGTCTGCTAGTCCTAAATAAATGTGTCCTCACCACAAGAGATATAAACATACATATATTCAGATAGCCAATCGGCCCTGAAAGCTTTAAAATCGCCTAATATTATATTAACTCGAAGACAGTAAAAGAAAGTATCGACGTTTTG
Organism: Anastrepha fraterculus; assembly: GCA_037575425.1. Taxonomy (NCBI): domain Eukaryota; kingdom Metazoa; phylum Arthropoda; class Insecta; order Diptera; family Tephritidae; genus Anastrepha; species Anastrepha fraterculus. The sequence continues at coordinate 37,568 of JAYXIM010027547.1, forward strand.
TTGAAGCAAAACAGGAAGAATATGAGAAATCTTCTCGGGGTCCTAACCGGGCACTGTCTGATTGGTAGACATGCCATAGGGTGCATGGCTCTGAATGGAAGAAGGTTCAACATTTTAGGAAAAAGTTCCCTGAAAAACTCCGTAGAAGTAGCCAATATAAAAATAACAAGCCTTGTTAGATTTATTAAAGCCACAGGTTGGTTCAATGAGGACAACGTAGAGTGAGGAGAGGGAACAGCCCTGGTGGTATAACAATGGGCCTACAGCAGCCCTAGGTGTGTCAACCGACAACCATTATACCTACCTACCTACACTCGGAGGTTTGCCATTGCCTCCCGTTGGCGATCGCTATTAGAAAACAACTTTTTTTTAATTTTGATCCTTTACCGAGATTCGAACCGACGTTCTCTCTCTCAATTCCGAATAGTAGTCACGCACCAACCCATTCGGACACGGCGGCCGCCATGGCTCGACATGGGATTAGGGTTATTATTATTATTATTATTATTATTATTATGAGAGGACATAGCACTACGATCTGAAAGATCTATTGTGCCCCCTTCTATTGTGTATCTTCCTGGATTCTGAGAAGATTGTAAAATTATTCTTATTCCTTTACAATCTTTAAATTGGTTTAGGTTTGATTGCGATAAGCCCGGTAGATTATCCCAGTATGATCTTCTTTGCCTCTCCTCCACTTCCTGAATAAGAGAAGAAAAGTTACCCTTTCCAAGATCTCAAAATGCCTCAGGACCTATAAATCCACTACTGGTACTAAGTGAGAGGCAATTTATGTCAATTGTAGAGATAATCGTACATATGAATACGAAGGCGGCCAATGCAAATCTCCACCGCAACAAAGATTTAGCAAGTGCACTGAAGCCGTAGGCGGCCACCAATTATTTCGATGAGAAATAATGGGATCAAGACGTTTTACGAGAAACATGAAAATTTTAGTTTATTGAATAGTAAAGATTTAACATAAACGTGGTTAAATGAGGGGATTGTGGTCGAGTTTTCCAAATAATCAGAGAAAATGAATACAGTGTTAATCGGCGCATTATCGTAGTGTAGAAACCAATACTTCACTGACCACCAATCTCGTTTAATGGGCTTTTAAAATGATTTGACTTGATCCCTGAGGTATGCTAACAATATCTGCGGATGCATTCTGCCACTCGATGCTTTCTGAGTTTAAAAACGTTAATTTCTTTGTATTTTTTCGCCAGTTTGTTGCTGTTGTGGCTGCAGCTTACAATTCACTGCTCAGAGCGGTGAAGCCATCAGTCATCGTTGGCGATTTCATCTAAAGCTATATCCAGGAAATTAGCAATTTCGAGGGGGTGGAGTCAAAAAGACGGTTGCTAGATGATCAGATTTAAGCAGGTATATGGAGATGTGATTAGTGTTATGCACGGTACTCCCAGAGTAACAAGCGCCTTACGAGGCAGCTGAAGTTCTTCATCTACTGTAGGCAGTTTGTGAAAGTTGTGATGGAGTTTGGCAGCTAGTTGTTGTTGTTGTAGCAGCAACATTCTCCATACATACATATACGGGAAGAATGCTGCTGGAGTGACCGTCCTTGACCGGATATAAATCCAGCTCGTCGAGGTTACGTGTTCTAGTGCCCTTGACTGCTTAGCTGCTTGGGAATGACATTTCTTTCAATACTTTCTCTGCGGTCGGTCGTGGATTTTTGTGCAACATTTTTTTTTGTTTTTGCCCATTAAAGCATCTGAAACGTTCTGAGCGTTTCTGCAGGAGAAATTTCATTTTGCAATTAAAAAATGGCATGCAATTTCGTGGCTCAGTGGAATCAGATATTGTAAAACTTGTAAAATTTAGTTAAATTAGTTATTTATGAAACACAATCGTAATTCTAAAATGAATGGAGTTAATGACACAAAAGACGTCTATGCCAAAATTGCAAGCTCAAAATAAATTATTTGCGCCGAAGCGAAAAGAGAAATAGAAAATATAATAGAAAATCACTTTTCTATTCGATTCTCGTCCAGTTTTACATTTTTTTTACATTTACATTTTTTTCGGTTTTATTCTTTTACTTGGCGTATTTTTTAGTGCTTCATTAATTTAATTTTTATTTTTTTATTTTTACTTTTGTTCACTTTCAGCATTAGCATCGCTTTAAAACTTTTTACCTCTATTTCACACTGCGTAAACATTTTAATCGCTTTTGCTATTGTTTATTTGATTTTCTACCTTTTAACTCAAAATAGCCTATTTACTCACTACGTACAGTAGTAAAGGGATCATATGTGAACATTAGGATAGCGCAAAAAAACGAAATGTTGTTTTTATGCTACCACCTAAATTTTTTATGGCCAAAAACAGGGGGCACCTATTTTTTTGTTGTAGTTTTTTGTTTTCTTGATCTGTCAATTAGCTTGTTTTTAGCTTTTAATTATATCAGTCAACCGCAGATGTGCTCTCCGATTTTCACTATGGATAAGAATTTGTTTTTTGAACGGCATTTCGTGTGCCGAATCGTTGAAAATGTGGCAGAAAGCCTTTGGCGAGTCTGTTTTATCAAAATCACTGGTCTACGAGTGGTATAAGGCCGGAAAATCGTGGAAGATTTGCCCCGATCTGGTCGCTCATCGACGTCTCCAACGGATGAAAACAAAGTCGTTGACAAAGTCAAGAAAATGGTGCTGGAAAGCCCCCATTGAAGTTTGAGAGAGCTAGCTCGAGACCTCAGCGTGTCTCACGAAACAATTAGCAACATTTTACGCCATCAATTGGGAATGAGACGCGTGGCTGCTCGACTCGTTCCTAGAGAGTTGAATTTCTTTCAAAAAATTCATCGGAAGAAGGTGGCTGGAGACATGCTTGAGCAAGTAAATTCAGACCCAACGTTTAACCAGCGCATCATAACAGGTGATGAGACGTGGGTATATGAGTTTGACATGCAAACCAGTCAACAGGCGGCTGAATGGCGCTATCCACATGAGCCGAAACCGAAAAAACCTCGTCAAAGTCGGTCAAAAGTGAAAGTGATGCTACTCGTTTTATTTGATTCATCATATTGTTGTGCACTCGGAATTCGTCCCAAATGGTTCTGCAGTAAATACAGAATAGTAGTGGGAAGTTATGTGACGTTTGAGAGAGAATGTGCGTAGGAAATGGCTTAATTTGTCGAGAGAAAACTCATGAATCTTGCACCATGGCAACGCACCGTCTCACGAGGCTCATATTGTGAACACTTTTTTGATCAAAAACTCACCAAATATCATTGTAAAACCACTATTCACCGGATTCAGCCACCTGTGACTTTTTCCCGTTCCCAAAATTTAAATTGCCACTCCGCGGACGTCGCTTTGAGTCGATAGAGGCAGAAGCCATTAAGGAGAATTCGCTGAAAGAGCTGAAGAAGATCTCTACAAAAGCGTTTAAAAGGTGCTTTGATGACTGGACTAATCGTTGGCATACTTGTATGTGTATTGCTTCGAATGGCGCCCATTTTGAAGGCGACAAAATAAATTTTGATGATTAAACAATTATTTTGCGTTTTTTTGAACAATTCCCGGTACTATTTTGACAGAATATACTTTGTTATTGGTTGTTTGAACACTCCTTAAAATTAAAAAAATTAAAAAAATTTCAATTTCAATAACTTAAATTACAATAATTTCAACTTTAATAATAATAAATTCCATGTTTTTACCATAGCGCAAATCTGATCCATCCTAATGTACATACCTGCCTACGTTTACTATATGTATAAAAAAAAATATATACAGCAGTATTATTATTATTTAGTTGGAAATGTAATAGAAGAAGAAATTGTGTTGGTAGCAAACCACAGCAAAGATTTCAAACATTTGCCGCTGGAAATTTGCCGCCGCTGCTTTTCAATTCCGTTCAAGGGGTTTTCAATTAAATTTTCCACTTAATCTTACGATCACTTCTGTTTTCACGACACTCTAAGCCACATAGCTCATTTTATTACTTTTTTGTGCTTTTTCCCTCAAAAATTCGTTTACTTGATATAACGGTTTTATGTAGTGAACATTGCTTAGAAAATTAAATACTGGTAGCTGCATAAATATTTTCTTAGAAGATCACTCTAAATTAAATCTTTTTGCTCTTTTATATGTTTTTTTATTATTGTAATACAGTTAGAAAGTAATGAAGTTTCTTCAAGCTCAGCGGCACAAGTTGGGAGAAGCTTGAAAAGATATACTCGTACTCTAAAACTTTAAAACCTTACATATTTATTTAAAGCATTGTACTCGTAATTTGTATTTAAATCAGATTTCATAGAGTTTGAGTTTGTAAGAGAAGCTTTCCTAGAAGTTCATATGTGGCGCATAGGATTGTTTTGTCATAATCCCAAAGATTCTAATAAGAGGAGTATAAATTAGAATCTAATACATAAAATAAAAAACTTAATAAAAATACACAATATTTCAAAATTCTTTTCAAGTATGATAACACCGTGCGACCAAAATTACACTCTTTTAACTTCCAGCAAAAATTTCAAATGAAACTATTTAAACTATAAAATTTCACATGAAACTTTATCTTTTTTACAGCAATGCTGCATACTCAGTTTTTCGTTTTCTCATCATTAAAATAAATCTTTAAATTTCATAGGACTGAATTTTTCAAAAATAAAATTTAAATACCTACGACCACTCTATGATATTGGTATAGATATTAAACGAAAGTGTATGTAACCAGCTATTAAAAACATGTTTTTTGCATTTCGTCAGCACAAATATAGTGCAATACTGCCTTTTATCCTTGAATATCAAACTATGTGTTCAAACTATGTGCATATATTTATCGAAATGCTATTCAACCGAATCGTATGAAATTTTAATATGTTTTTCACAGCATCAATGACTATCGCCCGTTGGTTGGTTGGTTGGTTTAAGTGGTGATTCTTCCAGAATCCAACTAGCGCTTTCGCACCATTTTGTTGCCACATCCTCGTTACCAACTTGTTTGCCAGTTATTTACAGCATGACTATATCCAGTCTGTGCGGTTCAGGAATCTTATCAGGTTGTTGACATCTAAGCCAGACAGCTGTTCCAGACTCTCGAACAACGGTTTATCCAGGGTTAACATTCTGTTCTTCCATAGGGCAGAGGAAATGGAAGATTGTTTCCTTTTTCTCCGGTTGTTTACAACTGTGACAGTATGTGTTGTGAGGGATGCCCATTTAGACTGCTTGTTCTCCCACAGACCACAAGCCAGTTACGACTGCCGTTAGTCTCCAGGCGTCCCGTCGTTTCATGTTGATCATTGTTGATGATTGCTTAAGGTTGTAGGTGGGCCATAACGTTCTGCTAATTTTGCATTTTGTCTGGTATCTCCATCTACAATCTGCGATTCGAAGGTATTTTAGGGAAATTGCACTGTTGACTGCATCTAGTGGTGTGAATAGCGATTCTGCAAGAGCATTATTCATGGCTGATCCCCTTCTTGCCAGTTCATCCGCTTTTTCATTACCTTCGATGCTCCGATGTCCCGGGACCCAGATTAAGGTAACTTTATGGTTTTCGCTCCAGGTGGTGAGGCTATTCCTGCTTTGCTCCACCACTTTAGAGGTTGTTGTAGCTGAACCCAGTGCCTGGATTGCAGCTTGGCTATCCGAAAGAATAGCGATACTGCTCTTAAAAGAGGGATCTGCGATTAGTAGCCTACAAGCTTCCCCAATTGCCAGTACTTCCGCCTGTAAGGCACTGCAAGCATTAGGGAGGCGCACAGATCTTTCAATTTTAAGTCTATGAGAATATATACCAGCTCCAACACCACAATCCATTTTATTGCCATCTGTATAGAACGACACGAACTTGTTTAGTGAGAATCCCTTATTCCATTCTTTCCGAGATGGAAAGAGATTGATACAATTTCTGCTGAATGTCACTGTCGGGACGATGTAGTCAGTCCTCTTCGACGTATACTGGGTTTGTGGCAGTAATAGACTAGCATGGCCATGAGCTTTTTCCTTCCAGCGACCCGCTTCATTTAACCTAAATGCACTCATTGTTGCCATCTTTTTGATATGTAATTCTACCGGAATAACGTGTGTCAGCCCGTTCAGGGCCTCCCTAGGACATGGTCTGATCGCAGCGACTGTTATTGCACAGGCTGATCTTTGTATTCTGCTAAGTAATTCGCCCGTACTTGAATCCTATTATTATTTCAATTTTTTGTTTGGTTTCTTCGTCTACTGTTGCTATGTATATTAAAAGATCTGTGGATGTCATCATTTTTCGTGTACCTGTCAGACATGGTCAAAATTCAAAGAATCTTCTATTGTGGTCGTTGAATTTTTACTATATGAGACTTTTTAACCGTTCCCCACACCTGTAGTCCATATAGCCAGATTGGTTTACACTAATAGCTTGTTCTGCATAGTAAGCCTGGATTTTGTGCTGACTAACCACTGAAGTTGTCGAAGTTTTTCTTTTATTTGTTTGATCTTTTGCTTTATGTGGTGATTCCAATTTAGTTTCGAATCCAAATGTATTCCAAGATATTTAATAGTTGGTTTAATTGTAATTGCTTTGCCATTTATTTTAATTGCAACTGCGATAAATTTTGTTTTGGTAGTCATTTGGTCATTTATTTTTAGGCACCAATAATCGAACCATTTCTTAACTGCGTTTGTGTATCGCTGCAGTTTTTCAGTAGCGATAGTTAAGCTTTTGTCCGATACCAGTAGTATTGTATCGTTTGCAAACATAGCAATTGATAAATTAGTTTCGTCAATTTATTATTTCGTATTTTTTTTATTAAAAAACTGGAAAAAACCCGATTTTTAGAGTGTGAAATTCAAAACCGCGCCATTTTGTGATTTTTTTTTTATTCTAGTAGCGGAAGATAGCTATAGTCATACTGATTAATAATTTTTTTGGTTTTTGTGTTTACATAAATAGAAGAGCCAAAATGGACAACACCATCCAGGTCCAATTTTTCGGGAAGTTCCACTTCAGCGCCATTTTTTTAATTTATTAAATTATTAAAATAAAAAAAAAATTTTTTTCTCATTTTTGTATGTAAAAGAAGTCAAACAAAAGGCCTAACAAATTTAAATATCGTTTGTGATTTTATTTATTCTAAAATTCCTGAAAATACCCAAAATTTTCCAGCTCTAGACTAGCGGGACCCCTTAAGGGGTATCATCAAAGTGCTACACTTCTTCTTTCTCTTCTTAGCGTCACAGTCCTTGGTGAACCATTGCTTCCTTCACATTTTCTTGCTATCCTTCTCGATTGACAGCCACTTCCCTCCAACATTGCACGCGCATTTTCCTAAGATCAGCTTCCCCTTTTCTTTCTCCAATTGGGCGAAGATCTAATGCCTTTCTCGTTGATCGCTCCCTTGGCATTCTAGCCACATGCCCCAGCCATCTAAGTCGTTGAGACTTAATAAAACTTATTATAGTTTCTTTTTTAACTATGTCTTCCAGTTCGACATTGTGTCTAATGCGATAAGAGCTATCTGTCAGTATAAGCGGAACATAGATCTTTCGGACTATTCTTCTTTCCAAGCAAATTAGCTGTTTTGTCTCGTTAGCTTTCAGCGCCCATAGTTCACAGCCATATGTAAGCACAGGTCATATCAGTGCTTTATAATTTTGCTCCCGCGATAATATTTTAGATCTGAACAATTTTGGATTAGCATTATATGATTTGTTGGCTGCTCGTATTCTGTCATTGATTGCTATCGTCATGTCTTGGTTGGCTGATAATGTAATGCAAGTAGGTCAACTCGTTTACACATTGGAAGGTGTATGCCCTACACTCCAGATCATTGGATACAATGTTTCATCTTGATCGGACCATATATTTAGTTTTTTCTTCATTGATTATCAGTCCAGCTAGATGTATTCTTTCCTTCAGCTTTTTGAAAGTAGCCTTCAGCTCATCACGCGGACCATTAGCCACAAATAAATATACCTATAAACTTCAGTACACAATAAGTGAACCCATAGTAATATCTCTAACATCGGGTGACCAAAGATTTCATTTCCTAATCGAAAGCCCAAGCTCATTTGCGAGTGAATCAGAGGACAAGAAACCAAGAATGTGAACAGATATAAAGTACAAAAATTGGTCTCTTATATTCATACAATATTTCTCTCAACTTTTGCAGTCACCAGTAACTTTGAAAAATCCTTCACTTTATTTTGAAAAATGCTGCCTTTCAGTTACTAATTCATTTGCACAATAGATATCTTTCCTGATTTATTTCTTAAGCAAATTTAAAAAAATTATGACTTCATGCATTTTTAACATTTCGCTGGAGATTTGTAAAGCAATTTGCTGACTTCACCCAGCACAAGTGCAAACTAATAGCTGCCTCAAACAATGAACTTGCGTTAATTTACTAAAGTACAAAACTAGCAGAATGTCTCGGTAATACAATAAATTGAAAAATGTGCTGCAATTGACAAAAGCAAAAATGAAGCAAAATGCAAAAATAGAGCGTAAAAAGTGTGCTTGAAAATAAATTATGTGCGCGAAGGTGCGACGACGACAAGCAAGCAATAGACGGATGGCAGCGAAAATCCGTGCATGTCGCTTGACAGAACAAATATTTGCAAAACAATAGAGTGCAAATAAGTGATGAGCGAAAATCGAAGGTGCAAAAAAGTTAGGTGCAAACAAATGTACAATAGATGTGCATATGGACGGGGAGACCGACGAAAGGGCGGCAAGCAGAACTTCTTAAATGTTTTACGTTCGGTATCCGAACTTGGTATTCTAAATTCGGTATTTTGGACCTATACATATATACGGCGATGCCGGAATAATACGAGTATGGCAATTGTAGTAGATGGTGGAGGCCCTTGGTAACATATCGACACCAAGAAGTTTTTGGTTAAAAAAAAGTCAGCTTGAAAAAATTTGCAGGGAAGGGCTAGGTTTCCATCGAAAAATGCTTATGGCCTTATAAACAGTGTGTGGATTTTGTTTTTCTTTTTCTTTGTTTTTTTTATGACAAACTAAAAATATTATATGTAAGAAAGAAATAAGAAAAACAAAAAGGTCTTCATGGAGAATTTTGTGGGAAGATCGAGACTACGGTAGAGGCACTTCGATTGAGAAAAATCCTAACCAAGTCCGCTCAACCCATAGGGTATCTTCAGAAGCCAGACTCCAGCTGGACGGAATCCAGCGAAGAATCATTAGATCTACTATTAAATACTTACTTCCCAGTTAATTTAGAGAAAGCGATAACCACCAATAGTCCAACTTCGGTACTAGGTTCCGATATCCTCAAAACTGTCACAGATGCCAAGATAACTTGGGCTGTATGTAGAAAACTTCTAACCATACAAAACACCGGGACCAGATGGGATAATCCCTGCACAACTGCAACAGACAATGGGCAACATTATGAAATGGCTGATAACCATATTCGGAGCAACACTACTATTGAATTACGTCCCCCTAAGGTGAAGAGAAATCAGGGTAGTTTTTATACCAAAGGCCGATAGGAGCTGGCATACGTATCCTAAAGACTTCAGACCTATTAGCCTTTCCTCATTTCTATTAAAGACGTTAGAGCAATTAATAGACACCTTTATAAGAGAAAGCTTGACACCGTCACTACTCGCGAGATCGCAACATGCATACTCTAAAAAGGTAAGCCCACAGAGACAGCACTTAATTCACTAGTTATAGAGATAGACAAATCAGTTGAGAATAAAGAGTATTCTCTGGTAGCCTTCCTAGACATTGAGGTATGTGAAGTCCCACTCCATGGACTCCCATCAGACAGTGTCCTGCTAAAACCCCCGCTATTATCGAAATTCGGTCGACCATCTGCGATGCACTCTATATAAGAACAGTCCACATTTAGTCTCCAACTCTCTCTTTGCTCGGATCCCATCTTAAAGGTAGTCTGTATATTCAGTATATGATTTCCTGGTGAACTGGTATTTATCCATATAAATGTAATAAACAAGTATTGCGATCGAATGGGAAGTGAGGTATTCTCTTAATTTGAAAAGCATTGTCAGTGTGCATAGGGTCTGGTTTGCCGGTTGGCTATTAAAACGAATATTTATTTCCTCTTTCCTCAAAAGTCAGCTCCTTTGTCTTTTCCTAACTGGATAAAGAAACAAAATGAATGGGTCTGGTGGTGGACGAGGACAAAATAAAGGTCTTCCTGTCATCAAACAAACAGTCGGCGCACTCGCATGTCAGCACCCACGTCACTGCTGACAGTTATGATTTCTAGCTTGTAAGAGACTTCGCTTATCTAAGAACCACCATTAACACCGATAACAATGTCAGCCTTGAAATCCAATGGAGAATCTCTCGTGCCAACAAGTGCTACTTTGGACTAAGTAGGCAAATGAGTAGTAAAGTTCTCTCTCGACGAACGAAAATAACTCTCTACAAGACTCTCATCGTGCCCGTCCTAACGTATGGCGCAGAAGCTTGGATGATAACAACATCCGATGAGGCGTCCTTTGGAGTGTTTGCAATGAAGATTCTGCGGAAGATTTTTAGCTGGTGGTAGCAGACGTCGGAAAGATCAGGTGGAGAAGGACTTGGCTTCACTTGTTGTGTCCAACTGGCGGCCAAGATCGAGTAAGCGGTTATCGCGTTAATCAAGAAACAGAAGAAAAGTTATCTGCTAGCTAGCCACTAGTACCTAGTTTAAAAGTGGCTCCATACCACATCAGAAGCCTAAGTTTAATTTCAATTGATAGTTTCTCGTACAAAAATGGTCCACCAATATTTTCATCCAACTTCCAAACATCCGTAAACAATGCACTGCTTCCAACTCTTAAATTTCGTGCAATTTTTTCGCGAAGCAAAGAGGTTGAAGAAGGGCCCGCTCGTATCCAATGTTTGTAGGAAAATAACGGTAGTAAAATCTAAAACGGTGACAGTAGCTTGAAGCAAGCTGTATTTTTCAAGCGACTATTGGAGAATTTTATAAAAAGTGAAGGACGGATCAAACCAAGCCACGGTCATAAACTCATATGTAACATAAAATTAATGTTCCCGGTCATAGGAACATACGGGGTAATGAGATAGCGGGTGAGCTAACAAAAAAAGGTTCGACACTAGACATAGCAGAGTCGGTGGCAGTCTCCACCCCACTGAACACTATAAAAGCATCCATTGCATACAACAAAAAACACATGGCCGTCATACAAAATCCAAAGGACGAATCACCTGTTAAGATGTTCTCGACCAAACATCTCACGCATCACTGCAATCCTTACAGATCATTAGAAAGTAGGGGAGCATGCAGCCAGACTCAACCTCCCCTTCAATCCCATCTGCAGAAGCTTTCAAGCGGAGGGGGGTGAATTAAAGTCTTTTCCACTACTTATGTAAATGTCCGGGGCTAGTTAGGGCACGACTTCGCTCCTTCGGTAAGCCATTCTTACAGCAAATCAATGAGATCTCAGACATTGAGATAAAGAATTTGTTCCTATACTTGAATCTCACTAAATGGATCTGCCTTTGAAGCAAAAAAAAAAACAAAAAAAAAAAGACATCATCACACGAGGCCAGTGGTAGTAAAACGGTGCTAATTAAACGGTCATTAATTAGGATTATTTTAGTGGAAAATCTCAATCACTTCAACAACAACAACGACAGAGAAGCGTATCGAATTCACACTAATTATAGTAGCAAGACTAAAGAATGAGGATTTTTGTGAGTATTTCCAAAATAGATCTACAGAAAACTACAAGTTGAAACTATGTTTTAAAGACAATAAATGAACAAAATTTTTACTTGCCGAACTTTTGTTCGTCCCCACTTATGCACATACCGACGTACGTAGGAGACGAGCCAATGCAAAAAACGTGAAAAATCAACAGAACTGCAAATTAGCTTGGGCGCTCAGTAATTTGAAACGCAAATATCAAAGTACAAATGTTTTAAGCAAATGAAGAACAAAAAAAAAAAAAAAAAAAGAATCAACGACAGACGAAAACCAAAACAAAAAGTATGTTTTCAATAATAATTAAAAGAAAAAAATATGCTACAACATTCAATACATTTACAAGTAAAATACTAAAAATTTAGTACACTATGACTTTGACTTATGAGTTTTCAAAATTAATAAACGCAAACAAAAAAAATATATGTACATACATATATCATGAAACGTAAATATTTTCTTCAAGAACAGACCTGCCGCGTGTCATCAATTTGCGAAGCTGAACAAAGTAACCGGACACTTAAAATAAACGCAGTAATGGTATTTTAATACTATGCAAATTTTTTATTATAACAAATGGCTCTTCAAACCCTTGGACAAAGGAGGCAGTTCCAAGCTCATGAAACTACACACGAGGGTGGTACGGAATTCGAGTACATTTCTCTTTTTCGGTCTACAAGCGTTCCGCGGTTTAAAGCTTGCCGATCCGTCAGTGAATTTTACATGCCGAAAGTTACTCATATGTAACCGCACCAAGGCGACTGTTTCAGTCTTGTTCAAATATGCACCGATGCCTGTAAAATATAGTTGATGGTATAAATGCAGTTAAAAATGTCGAAGACTTTATCTTGAGAATAAATGGCGCTAGCGAGGCTCCTTTTTACCCATTTGGGTATCAAAATATCAGCCAATAAGGATGTGTCATTGACAATAAATGACAGAGTTTTAGCAGCAAATAAGTCTTATAACTCTGCTTAAATCAAAATTATTATCTCGCGACCAAAAGGTAAGGATATACAAAACCTTGATCCGCACTATGATTCCCTATGGTTATGAACTATGGACGCTAAAAACCACTGACAATAATCAGTTAATGGATCAATAAGACTGCAGGACTGTACTTATCGAAGAAGAAATAATCATGAGCTGGAACTTTTAGCAAAACTCGAAACTGTGATAAGATTTATAAAATTTCAAAGGATAAGAAGGCTTGGGCACATATTTAGAATGCCCAAAGCGAGAAGAACTCGAAAGGCAGTTGAATTACGCGCTGTTGGAGGCCGCAACAGAAAGAGATGGCTTGAAGACGTTGAAGATGACCTTTCAAAGTTGAACGTGCGGCGGTGGAAGGAAGTAGCCTTAGACGGGTGGCGAAAGGTTGTAAATGAAACAGTGGTTTACCAAGGACTGTGATGCTAAGAAGAAGAAGAGGAGTCTCCTTTTAATCACAAAAGTGATAAGCTTTTTGCTCTGGTTTTTACGACCTCTGCTTGTAGCCTAAAAGACCTTTTGTAGCACAATACTGAAGATACCTTCAGACCCACAAAGGAAAGCTAAAATATCATTATTCACCCTCTAAGGATCAGTTATAAGAGTACTCACTCACTTACACCCACAAATGGAGCTTACATCTTTTATTAGTGGCTTGGGCAAGCTTCTTCTCGACAAATGGAGAAACCTCCGAACGGTAGATGGATTTTTCTATCTTTGGTGTTTCATGTCGTTATGGCAATCACGCACAAATCCTTTCAGCTACGCCAGGCAACTTCTGAGATAATAAATGTATTGAGGCGTCCACCACCTTTCCCGCATTGTTCGTATTCTGATTTATATAGTACACAGATTCATTCGGTGAGATAAACTGTGACCGGTTTTAAGTCAGCTCTACCCTGCAAATTTATGGTGGTAATCGATCTGTACGACCAACACTCTTAGACCTTACAGTTCCTTTGTGATACCACTGTGCAACACGGGAACCTCATTTAGTTTACTTCGTGGAACCATTTTGTGGTTCTTAAGAAGTGCAGAGGAAGTGGCTCTTGAAAAAATATTTACCTAGGCAAACTGCTCTGAGTTTAGCTAAGGCTGGACAATTGCAAAGGAAGTGCTCAGCAGTTGCTTCCTCTTTGACATCTCTACAACTTCTACAATATTCATGGCAGAAAACTCCTAGTCCCAAGGAATGCTTGTCAAATAGCGAATGACCGGTTATACAAGACATGATCTTCGAGATATTCTCTCTTGGAAGGCCAAGCAGTTTCTTTGTTTATTTGCGACCATATGACCTAATCTCTCCATACCCTATTGGCTTCTTGGATAATTTTATTCTTAATTATTAATTTGCTCGAGGCCACAGGTATTCCAATGGTACTTCTATCACTGAGCTCTTGAAGAGTAGTACCTTTCCTGTCTCATCCACTTTACAATTGCCCTCAACATCTCTGTGCCCCGGAACCCAAATAAGGTTGACCTTGAATACGACACTAATATCATTTAGGGCTGCCCGGCATTCCTGTGCAACCTTTAAGGGTGTAACCCACTAACTCACTTTTGAAAAATCGATTATTTTTTTTTTGCATTTTTCGAAAGTATATATATCCAGAAACATCATGTTAAAATCGCAGATTGAACTTAGGTAAGTTTTTTTCATGATTTTTCATAAAAAAAAACTTTGATTGCATTTTTCTCGAATTAACGTTTTTTCGGTTGGTCCACAAGATTTCTCGGGAACCAGTGGAACGATTCTCATGAAATTTTAACCACATATTCTACACATAAATAGCTATAAAATAAACAACTTTCGTAATAAAATTTTGATTTTTACTAATTTTTTTTCACAAAAAACAGTGTAAAAAATCATGTTTTTTTAAATTTTTTTGTTTTTTGGCCGCCATTTTGTTATTTATTAATAAAAATTAATAATTTTACTTTGTTTTATAGCTACTGTTATAACAAATCTAAAACTTTTTGATTTTTCTGTTTCAGATAAGCCGTTCTCGAGATATCGTGTGGACCAGCGACCTATCTCTAAATCATGGTGTTATGTTTAGCTATAGTTTTTGTATAAAAAAATTGCAAAAAATGAATGAAAAAAATTTTTTTCTTGTATTTTAAGACTTTATTTATCAAGCCTAACAACTTTTATATCAATATCATTCATAGCCTGCTTGAAAAAAATTTCCGAAAATAGCCTTTTTTTCGAGCGTAGTTAGTGGGTTACACCCTTAAGCTTAGTATAGCCGCATTCATTGATTTAAAGGCCGCCGGGCTATTCAAGAATTTACAATAGTTTTTGTTACGGCCTTTGAAACTGGAACTTCTCCCTGTTAGACGCTGCGATAGTCCGGTAGTTGAACGGTTAGTTCAAGCCCTAATTTCTTCGAAAATACTCCACAGCCAACCTTATCGTCTGGCTTGGAACCATCTGTATAGGAATTTATTTCGCCTCTTCTCCATGGCATTGGTGTCTGTCATTCTCTTCTTGACGGTATGCTCGTCTTGAAGAGTCTGTCGAAGGTGCTTCATATGGCACTATTGCTTCATAGGTACTTCTTCTCTTTTTCTGAGCATACACACTAATTTCTCACCTTCTTGGCCCCTTGACTGTTTGACGACTGTTTATGAAGCTGGCTTCCTTGTGATTATCTGTAACGCATGAATTTTATATTGAAGACGTGACATAGCTCAAAATATGAAGCTCTTTATTTAGAAGAGAATCGGATGAGTATTCTCTTGTCAACTTTTCAGCGACTTCATTTCCTGCCACCCCTTGGTGTCTAGAGATTCGAGAAAGGAATTATATACTAGTAGGTGAAGGCTGTGTGAGGGTCTGATGGTGTGTGAAATGTCGTCCGAATGGATACAAACGCTCCGGCTCTGAAAGTATAATTAAATTAAATTTTAATCTAGCAGTTAGCCCTACCTTAATATCAGCATTTACACCTTCATTTACAGAAATATTTTAGAGCTTGAGAAATACGTCAAATGCCAATGCAAATATCAAAAAGCAAACCACTGCCGGTTTTTTATTTTCGCAAAAGTCAACTACGTTCTGTAGAGAAAAAAAGTTAGTTTCTACACTAAAAACTAAATAAATATTTGGCTCGAAAAAACTGCGAAGTGTAGTAAATAGTTATTTAAGAATTTCTAAAGCTTTTGTTGTTACACTTCTTTCCGCACCGCAGACTGTTTGTATAAGTTTTCGGAATTCAAAAATCGCTTTACAGTTAATTCAATATTTTTTTTATGTTTTATTTAACTTCAACTTCCCCCCCCAAAATGTTCCTTGCCTAATTTCCCTTTGACTTGCTAATGAGCCGCAATCTGTGTGTAAATTGGCGGTTAGCGCATTGTGAATTGAATGAAATTCGAAAATTCGTTGAAAACTATGAAAGCTGGGTTGGTTATTTCAATTGTTTGCTTGTTTGTTGATTTGATTGTCTGCTTATTAGACCTTTGGATGAGAGACCTTACACACATGAGTTAACTCGTAGCTATACTTAGTTTATAAACAAATCAAATACCCAGGTGATAGGGAAATTTATAAATATGCTCGTGCGGTATATATGTACATATGTATATGTACAGTGTCTGTCCAACGAATTGGTAACGATAACAAAGTATGAAAAACTACAATTTCGGCTAATATTAAAAAATAAAGGATTGGGTACATGCCCCTAGCATTCAATGGTTGGATGAAGCGTAGGCAACGTTTATTTGTAAAGGTTCCGGACGTTCAGTATATTTAAGGTTTTAAAGGTTCAGCATATTTTGGGAAGTTCCGAAAAGATGGTAAAGTGATATTAAATAAATGATTCAGAAAAAAAAAATGATTTTGTGAACCTTGGAGATAGACCCTGTGTTAAATAAAGTATATGTTGAACCATACGTTTAAGTATGCGTTAACCCATTAAATCCCAACCTTATATAAAACAATTTTTTTTAAATGCGTTTATAAAACTTTTATTGAAATAGTGTAATTAAGCTCATTAAAAAAGAAAAACACGAAAAAAAATCAAAGAAATGCATTTTTTGGGCTGTACCCAATCGAGTACAATGGGATAATATGTATATACATTGCCTGTATATGAAAATATGGAGTATTAAATAAAAAGACACTTTCAAAGACTTCCTTGGTTATTAGTTCGGTTAACAGTATGGAAGTTTTTGAAACATTCTCTCTCCACGCAAAGGGCTACATTGCATAACTCGCAAATCCATCGAATTCTTTGCTGACATTCCCTGCACCTCAGCTGATTCGATATCCTTTTGGGAAAATGGTTATATGAGGAACCAGCTATTGATGCCGTTGTCGACCGTTTTGAAGATATGTCCCGGATATTATAATTGCGTAAATAAAATCGCACAATTTCACGTTGGTATTGCAACAGGTCGCATTGACTCTTACTTGCCATTTTATAAAGCTTCCATGCGTTTATTACGCACGAGCTTATCATTGTGGTGAAAAGAGGCCACCACCATTTCTTTCCTCTAAACTTTATATAGTAAGTATTCAAAGCTTGGTCGTGGAGGTCAACTCCTCCCATTCCTGAGTTGTATTTCGCTATCAACTTCGGCTGATGGGCATTCACCTTGCGCCTCTCTTGTCTTGACCATCGTTTGACGGTATGTAAAGGTGCAATTCTATCAAAGTTTGATCCTACTGTCACAACGCTATTGTCATTCCACAAAATTTGATACAAAACAACTATTCAAATAAATCATTATGATAAACTTACATAAAATCAAACTCTCCCCGTTGCTTCTTTTGTAGTTCTTTGTTCGTTTTCAGAGGACATTTTTTGGACCGCCGTTCACGAACAGTCCCAGTAGCCTTAAATCCTTGTTCTTTGAAAATTCTAAGAAGGTCATATGACGTAAAGAAGTTGTCGAAAAATACGATGTGATCGGTCGGTTGTGGAATGTTTGCCAAAAGATCAAGGACGACCCTTGCACCTAATGGGAGACTTTCCTTCCTGATCCTCTTAAGATCCTCCTCATTGAAACAAAAATCATGCTTGTTATGCTGCAAGGCATATATTTTCGTTTGATCGATTATTAATTTTACCACCTCATCGTCAAAAATAGTTTCAAAAATTTCAACTGGGTTCTTAGTTACCAATAAAGAACACGCTTCAAGTTGGGATTGTTCGTAAAAATGCGTTTCTGGAATTTCCGCACTTGTTATTCTCTTTCTCCATTTTGGATTTAGATCTTTTGACAACTTTTGCCTTTTTTGTAAGCTTGCAAGTGGAATATCATCATCACTGTCACTGTCACTGCTCAAAAATAAGTCAACTTCGCCTGGAACATCCCTTGGAATATCATCACGCAATATATTATCCTCTTCAATGTACTCCTCATCTGTGTCCCAGCGGGTATTTGGCGGTATAATAGCGAAGTCGAAGTGACTACGGTCACTTGATTCAATATAGTCGGTGGCCGCAGAAAGGTTGTGAAACCTCTTTCCGTAAAATTTTTTTACATCCATTACCAAATCTACATGAAATATGCACACAAAATATATATTAATGTTCCCACTGTACCCATGCGAGTACACTGGAATTTAAACCTACCGAAATGCACTTTTCCACAATTTTTTTCGTATTTTCGTTATAAAGTATACAAATTATATGTATTATGAATATTTCAACACTGAACTTTTTCCGTGATAACTTAGATTTTGTCAAACAGAGAGCTTATTGCAAACTAAACCATGAAAAGAAGAAAAATAACAAACGTGCACGCAAAGACAAGTGAATAACGGATAACGGGACTCGAAAAAAAGAAGGAGAAACATATGTATTCCTTTTCAACATTGCTCTGTCTTTTAAAGTGGCGAGTACATTTAAAAATTTGTAAGCGTTGGCTTTTGACGTCGTTTCGAAAAAGATGCTTTTTCTGTACTCAAGCGAGTACAATGGGATCAAATGGGTTAAAGTATATTTTAAAATTTAGGTTATGGTATTTATTGAAGTCAATTATACGTTGAAATATGGTTTTACTTAGATTAGTCCTTATACCCTTGCCGCGCTTTAACGAGTCTGAGTCGTGATGAAAATTGTGGTCCAAACATGAATATGACGAGCCAGGTTCGTGGATAGATCGTCAGGACAAACGTAAATATCATGAGCCGAGGTTGTTAGTTTCTATCTGTACACTACCATAGTTACTCACGAGTCTCGTAATTGCTGTTACAAAGTAGTTTACAGGTATATTATTCTGATTTGTTTACCATGCGGTGTGGCGTAACTCTTGGGCTCGAGTTTCGTCGAGCTAAATGGCTAAATGTCACATTAAAGTACTCGTTGAGGTATGTGTCGAAGTATGCGTTATAGGATATGATAGCCTTTCAGTATACGTTAAGGCATATCTTAAAGTATAAATTATGGCGAATAGAAATGTATACTCCGACGTATACGTTGAAGCATATATTGAAGTTTCAGTTAAAATAAACCCTTAAGTGTACGTTAAAGTGTCCGTTAAAGTATATGGTGAAATAAACGTTGAAGTATACATTAAAGTGAAGCATATTTCAACGAATAATTTTAAATAATAGTTTTAAAAAGTAAGTTAAAGTATAATTTGAACTACAAGTTAAAAGACTCATTCAAATATCCGTTCAAATATATGTTGAGGTATACATTGAAGTATGCATTAAACTATGTATGCAGTGTGCGGCAAAATTTGCTAAAGTATATACAAGGTTAAGTCCAAAATAAACAAGACTGGCGTCATAAAAATGTTTGTGATGGTGCCATCTTTTTAATGAGTTAATGCGTTGGAAGTTACACTCCTCGTTGACTTCCAGTGAAAGCCTGGTGACATTCGGTTAAGTGGAAGCGAAGCTATTGCGTCTAAAGTGTCAGTATGTTTGTGTTATCGGTACAAAAATTTGTTTCGAACAAAGAGCTAATATCAAATTTTGTTTTAAAATCGGTAAAACGTTTACCGAAACATTTGAATTGATTAAAAAAGTTTATAGCGATGATTATCTATCTTGGGCCAGATTTCCTGAGTGGTTTATTCGTTTCAGAGATGGTTGTGAGGACATAAATGGACATAAATGCACATACGGGCTGCCCAAAATCAGTAATCACCGAAAACTCCATCGAAGTTGTCCGTAAATTTATTAAATATGAACCGAAATCATCGTTGAAATTCATGGAATCGAAGTTGAGTAACTCCAAAACTTCAATTTATCGCATTTTAACTGATCATTTGGGCTTACGAAAGGTCTGTGCACGTTTCATTGCGCACAACTTAACTGAGTACCAAAAATTGCTCAGAATTCAACATTCGAAAGACCTCATTAAAGAGGCGAGAAAAGGCGAGAACTTCCTTTACAACCACCAGAACTTCCCCAGACGAGCCACCACCCAAAAAATCAATTTTGGAGAAGGCACAAATCAAGTCGATGCTCATTTGTTTTTACGATTCGAAGGAAATTGTCCGCAATTTTCTATCTTGGCATTTTGAAACGTTTATTGCATCACATTCCGCGAAGAAGGAACCTGGCGCTTATTGCATGATAATTCACCATCCCATCGATCCACTCCTGTGACTGATTTTTTGGCTGGAAATCGCATTTTAACCATCAATCACTCACCGTATTCGCCTGATATGGCTCCCTGTGACTTCTACCTATTCGGAAAATTGTATTTGGCCATGCAGAAAGCTTGTACAGACCTCCTGAAGGACATTCCAAGTCAATGACCTGAAACACTCTTTCGGAAAGCTTTTAGATCGCGCAAAACAGTGTTCGAGGCCCGAGGGGACTATTTTGAATGAATAAACTCGAAGTTATCAGAAGCTCCTGACGTTTCTATTTTAGCTCAGTCTTATTTATTTTGGACTTCACCTTGTAGGCTGCGTAATGCTCCTCTTGTTCGAAGTGAATTTAATTTAATATCGGGTTCTATCCAACTAGATTTTTCATCTCCGAAAATTGTATTTTTAATTACTTTATATTTTTAATTAATTTATTTATTCTAATTTTAGGTTTTTAATGTTCGATAGTTACTCTACTTTTCGTTGTAATTTGTCTGTAAGAAGCTTTTGTTCATAGACTAAATATCAATAAATAAATAATCGCAAATTCTATAAGCAACTCTTATCGTTCATATTTCGTTGAGCAGCTACTGTACTTACTCGTGAATAGGAAACAGTTTTCATACGTTCATATGGGTTGCACCTTCGTTGCGCTTCGTTGCCACTGAATTATAAAAATAGCTATAGAAGTTTAAAGCACTTGTTGGGAGGAAAAATCAAATTTTTATTTGTAATTTATTTTTCCATTTACGACTAAATTCAACCTTCGTTGAAGTTTTAATTTTAATTTGCTCAACTGGAACATTTTGTGGTTTCACTATCTATGCTTTACTGTTTGTGAATATTCAAGGTTCCAGTGAATAAAGGGTCTGTGTAGTAGAACTGATAAAATTCTATTTATTTAAATTTTGGCTTTTTAGATAAAAGAGTTAAACCAGTTTTAAATTTACAGTGAACAAATTCAACAGTTCTTTAAATCCATACAGAAGTGACGAAAATTTCTTGGTAAGGTTTTTATCCTCTTTAACTATTTTACTCTTTCTTGGCTCTCATCGCTCACGTCACTTTGGCACATATCTTGAATGTTCGGAATTCTTGACATTTGTCATCAAATAGCAAAAGATTTATTCTTGTTAATCGTGTAATCAGCTAATGTAATCAAGTAATACGCAAGGTGGCGCAAAACTAATCATCAATTTTATTTTTGAATAACTTTTTTATTAAAAAAAGTGAGGAAAAGACCTTTGAGTGATCTTTACGCGCTCCATTGTATGTCTTTTCCTATACGGCAGCTGTCTATTTCACAAGTGTCAAATATGACTGACGTCACTTGCGAAAATTATGAATCTTCCCGTAAGGTGATTAATTTTGCTACACCTTGTATGTAGAAAAATAAGATTGATTTGTGCATATTTGACCCCATTCTTCAAAAAAGTTGTTCAATGATTCAACCTGTGCCAAAAAATATGATTTTTAAATTACCATTTTACACAAATTTACAATTCCACAAATGCCTGTGTTAACAAACCCAAATATACAAACCATTCATTTTAATCATTATGCAGATGTAGCAGATTAGAGCTCGTAGGCTTATATAGGCTTATCTGCATACAGGTTTTTACACAAAAAGTGCCTGTCACATAATTAGATTTTATCGCACAAAATTTCACCTGAACACTTTTACCATTAGTCAAATTCATGTAGCTACAGTGAGTCTGATAAGAAATCGTATTGGTATATTTTTTGTTTGGCAGTGCTTCCAATGTTGGCTTGAACATTTTTACAATATTTTATATCCTAAGGGTAAATAAAGACTGTATTAATTAAAGTCTTGAGTTATTTAAAAAAAAACACGAAAAAATAGAAAAAAAAATTAATCAGGTTGTAAAAAAATGTTTAGTCGATTTTTATAATTTTTTTAAGTACGCGGTTTTGTAGCTTATTAAATTTGATTAGAATTGTATGTTGAAGAAGCCTACTTAGTTAGCACTGCATTCCATCAATAGGCAAATGGATCCAAAGGAACTTCGGGAAAATGAATTACTTCTTAACTCAGTTTCTCTCAGGCCGCGGATAATTCCGGAGATACCAATAAGATCAAGGTGAGCAATCCCAAGCGCATATACTGCGAAGCGCCGAGCGATGACGCTGAACACACGTCTTTTAGTTGTGACAGAGGGCTAGCGGAAAGTGCTGCTCTGAGAAGGCTCATTGACATCGCGCCGAGCAACATAATCAGCAAAATGCTCGAACGCGACGACAGCTGGAACGCGGTAAAGATAAACAGGGAAGATGTACTACGGAAAAAAAGATAGACCTCGACTCAGTGCAACAGAGCGAAGCCTCACAGATAGAGACACAAGAAGCCGAGCCTATAGCATGGACACTGGCTACAAATATGGTGGCCCCAGACGTGGGTGAATAGAATTGGTTCTTTATGGATGCTGTTCTGGGCCCTTCCCGAAGTAATGCAGAAAGTAAACCCGAGAAGGATGTCTCGCCAGAAGAAGAGGAGAGGGATTGTTTTAGTAGCCACACCACCCAACGCAGTAGACGACGGACGTCATAAGTGCGAAGACGTTCACTTACCAAAAACAAAAGAGCTGTCAGCTGCAGCAAGATTGAGTACCACATTACCGATCCATCCAGACAAAGCGAACATACCTATACCTTTAGCAACTTGTTTGATGCTTATAGACAAACTGTCAGAGTTGCCAACAGGCTATGGACTCAGTCCCTGACCTGTGTAACAAGTAGAATGACGTGGCCAGAATGGAACATGGGCCGCACAAACCGACTGTTGAAACTGAACAGGAACAACATGAGAAATCTTCTTGGGTCCTAACAGGGCATTCTCTAATTGGCAGGCATGAAAGTAGATTGGGAACACCCTATAACGACTATTGCAGAAGCTGTAACGACATTGAATAAGAAGAGACTATAGAACACTTTCTTTGCGGGTGCATGGCTCTGGATAGAAGAACGTTCAATATTTTAGGAAAAAGTTCCCTGAATAACTCGGTAGAAGTAGTCAATATAAAAATAACAAGCCTTGTTAGATATATTAAAGCCACAGGTTGGTTCAATGAGGACAATGTAGAGTGAGGAGAGGGGACAGTCCTGGTGGTATCAGAATGGGCCTACAGCAGACCTAGGTGTGTCAACTGACAATCACTATACCTACCTACCTACCTCAGCTGCATAGGTTAGGTTAGATTAGGTGGTTATCAGGAAAGGACTCGCTCGGACGGTGACTTTAGTTCTTCCATTGTAGTATTATTAAAAGACGACAAACGTATGGAATGGTGCGTGAAGAAAGTTTGCTTTCGAGCTGTGCAAGTTCATTAAAGTCCTGAAATCCCGCTCTCTGTCGCTGTGTTCTGAGTGAATTGACGCAAACTACCCTGGGTGAATTGGCTCAGCCGTTGCGTTAAGACATATGCGGCTTCTCATGGCCTCCATGGAAATTGTCAAAAGTTTTGCTTCACTGAAATTATAGAAGAAAAAACAAAACTCCCGGTATCGTATCGGAATGCACCAGATTTAAGCAAAATGTGATCGGAAAATTGGGGCCAACGTCATATTTCGTTTGTTTTTGCCACATGCCAAAGTTAGACTTGTTTTGATATGCTTCGAGTTTTTCTACTATCGAAAAAAAATGTTTCAAAGAATTTGTATTTTTTGGGCAAAAATAACACCGTAATCTTGGCCCAACAACCATGCTCAGTCGGAGATTTGACACAGTTGTGGAGGTAAATTCCGCTTTGTTGGAAGAACTCAGACCATACAAAAGCGCTTTTGGGCCAGAGGTAGTTCGAGGGTGGGCAAAAGCGTTGGCCCAAGTGGGGGATTACTTTGAATGTGACAAAGTAGATATGCATGAATAAATAAATGTTCTTTGAAAAAAATTAAAAAGTCAGCTTGAAATTGAAATTTGAATAAAGGAACACCAAAATATTTGGTGGCTCCTAAAACACTCAGGCTAAAAAGCCCATTGTATTTAGAGTTCTGGAAAGAGGGTAGATAGTCAAGGAGGGGAGGATAAAAGTATCAGAGAAAGAGATAGTAAAAAATAGAGACAGAGATAAACTACCTTTATCTGTTCCTGTCTTATCCTGTGAGAATTTTCCAGAATATTAAAAGAATAAATATCAGAGAAAGAGATAGGAAAGAATAGAGACAGAGATAAAGGTAGTTAGTCATGTGAGAATTTTCCAGATTCTTTGGCAAATCTGTAAATATCCTGCAGTTTTAGGGAACAAATATTACTCATTCTCACAACATCGCCAAAATCAGCTTACTTTTTGAATGCACCTCGTAGTATTATCACAAACTGTTCTCTCGAGTTCTGTGCCATTTGTGTATAAGTGTATAGACCCGGCTCAACTAAAAACGTCGGTTTTCTCCAGTCCTTCCTTGCAGGTACGAATGTTGTGTATCCTGTGGTGAGAGTTACGGACGGTGGGTGGAGTGTATCCCCTTATTTCTGAATGTTTCGAAAATTTGAACCGTAGCTAGTGCTTGATACCTTTCTTAGATTGTTTCGTCGAATTGCCGTTAATTGAATGATACGCAGGTCCACTGACAGAAAGCTCAATATCGCGTTAAAGGACTGGGTACTTTAATGCTCATCGCCTAGGTTTCAAGTATCTTATATTTTTTTTTTAATTTATATCTTTCGCAAATCTGTTTACCAGTCTTATGTAAAAAAATATTGGGTACATTTTTTGTTAACCCTCTAACTCCTCAATATTATAAACGCAATTTTTGGGTGTTTCGCCGAGCTCTTCCTCATAGTTGTGACGTGTATCTCTATGTTATTCTCCAAATGGAGAGACCTACAGTTGGAAGAGGTCCGAAAGGTAGATATTTTTTATGAGGAGCTTTTTCATGGCAGACATACTCGTACAATCGGAGGTTTGTCGTTGCCGGTCGAGTACTGGCCGCTATCAGAAAAAAAACTGTTTCATTTTGGTGCTTCATGTACGGAAGTTCGAGCCTTCGCATGCCGTTAATAGTGGAAAATAACATCAGGCAAATGACCACCACGACCACGCTTACAGGACAATATCCTTTCCATGAAATTTTCGAGAACCGAATTGCAAAGTGGCTGCCCTATGTCCTCGATAGCCTCACGAATTCCATCTTTGAGGTCTTGAATCGACCCTGGGCTGTTGGCATAGACCTTCTCTTTCACGTGGCCGCAAAGAAAAAAGTCACAAGGTGTTAAATCACAAGATCTCGGTGGCCAATTGTGATCACTTCTTCGAGAGATAACACGGTCCGGAAACTTTTCCCGTAAAAGATCAATGATTTCGTTACTTATGTGGCCCGCAGCGCCGTCTTGTTGAAAATAAACGTTGTCCAGATCAACAACAACCAATTCCGGCCATAAAAAATCGTTAATCATCTCTAGCGATAGCGATAGATAACATCTGTCATTGGAAAATCCTTTAGTAGTCACTCATCAACCCATTCGGTAAAGCGGCCGCCGCAGTCCTCTTTTGTCTCTTTTGTTGGAAAGGGCAAAAAATACTTGCAACAGAGGGACATAAAGGGTTAAAGGTCAAAAATTTGTTATAAAATTTTGCTATAAGTTTCTTAACTTAAGCGCCATTAAATATGGTAAGTCAAGCGGAAAATATGCACTATAAGTATTTACTACAAATTCATATTGAAATTTTACCAAAAAAAATTACGATAAATTTTTTTCTGTCGCAAGATTTTAAAAAGTCAAATATTTATAATTACAACTCTCATCAATCACTCGATATCGCAAAGATCTTTTTCTATCGGTTTTTTTTTTATTTTTTAATTTAAATTTTTGTTTTTTAAATAATAGTTTTTTCTTTCACCAAACCTACACCTTCAATTTTGTCAATGACAGTATACTTGTATGCGTGTATGAGTGTGCCTTCGTTCATATGTCATTCACCGACAAATTGCCCATATGAAGCTTTGGCAAATCTCCTACCAGCAGTGATTTATTGCACCTGCCAAATGAAACTCTAAATTTCACACATTTACGGCGCGGTAGGCGTCTAATACCCCATTGACCCATAAAAAGTATCTTTTTCGCCGTTATGCTCCATAATGATTAATTTATGCACAAAATTAGTAGTTCAGGAAAAAAAAATAACAATTAAAATAAAAGTAAGCAAATAAATCAAAGGTGCTACAGAAAACACGAAGGAAAAGGAAATTATAAAAAATTATTGTAAAAAATAAAATAAACTAAGATTCTACGTAAATCTGTTTTCTTGTTGGCGCATTACTCAGCACGAATTGCGAAACTTTCGCATGAGCCACAAAACAGCAACAAAAAAGTAATGAAAAAGGCAAATTGCCAGCGTCTTCCTGAGTGTGGTTTGTTTGTGCGAATATTTCGCAAAAATAATTAATTACTTTCATGTTTTGTATGTTTGCGAATCCCGAGCCGCTGACTGTGTGTTTGCTTAATATGTTTGGCTTAACCTAAAAAACAAAAAAAAAACTGAATAAAAAAATCAGGTACGAATATAATGCGCATAAAAAGTACTGGCTGTTGGCAACGCAAGAGCCAAAGTCCAATTCAAAGCATACGCCATCACTTTATTTTTTCTGCTGATTACACTGTTCCACAGCATTTTTGCAACACCGTAGCGAACATATAACCCTTGAAGCGTATCATAAGTAAAAAATATTTGCTTTAGTCCAGCATGTCTCATGTTTTACAGTGGCTCAAAGTTTAAAAATGTTGATAGGCGAACATTTTTGTTATTTACTATTAAACGCTCATACCTACTGCTTTTACGTTTTGGGTAACCCCCACCGAAATTTTCTGACAAATATTTTTGTAGAGCATTTTGTTGCGCAAATATGTTATTTAATAGCATTTTTTTAACACTTTTCGGAAAATGGGTCAAATTGACCCGTAAAGAGGGAAGTTAGCGGGTTAAAATGTTCCACAAAAATGATGCTCGTGAAATTCTACTATAGAAAATTGACAAATATTTTTGCATCAGTAAACGATTTATAATACTTTTTACACGAAATATAGAGATATCAATGACTAAAATATGGAAACTTTGACATAATGAAAAATTTAACAAAAAAAAAAAGCCAAATGCACTCATTTCTCGATTTACACGGTAGGTTGGTTAGGTTAAATGGCTACCCTTGCGAGAGGCCCCATGGACAAAAATTTGCCCGTTGTGCTACCATACAGGCGGAGGGGAGGGGAAAAGGAGGGAGGGAGGAAGCAGATAGGTGGAAAAAAAGAAAGAAGGCGCTCGGATTAGAGGCAGACGAGAGCAGGACAGCTGAGCAATAGGTGCCGAGATGATTCCTCGTCCTCATCCTCTAGACAGCTTCTGCAAAAGGGACTTGAAGCATTCCCAAGCCTCACCGCATGGACACCTAACGGACAATGTCCGGTAAGGATACCTACCAAATTCGATAGCTGTGGCTTTGTTCGCTTTAGTAGATAAGTTCTTGAAAAAATATATAAGTTTTATTCAATTTGTATTAAATTTATTTTTGAAAATTAAAAAGTAAACATTAATTAACACTATTCAATGCTCTCTCAGTATCTGGATCTCTGTTCAAAAAATAAGTTTGCAGCTCTCTGCTTAGTCATAGATCTTGAAAATTATTTTTCCAGCAAATTTCTCTGTTTCATTATTGTCATCATCAGAACTGTTTTCTACTTATATAATACATTACTTCCGATTACCTTTTCAGGCGAATAGCCTTATTCACGCGGGGTAGCTGGGCAATGTAGAGCTCCTTGTTGACCTTGGCATGCTTTTCAAACATTTCCCAGTGCTCCATGCCCACCCAGCCCCACCAAACACTTATCGTGACCTTCTTTGGATGAAGATCCGGTTTGACTCTCCGCTTTGGCGTAACTACTGGAGCCACCCACTCAATATTCCTTGCTTCATATTGATGTATAAGCACCATTTCTCTTCTCCCGGAACGATTGGGTACAAAAAATGCTGTTTATGATCCCGTGTTGCTCGATGGCGGGCGAGATGCTGAGAAGCAATTTGAAGGCGACTTTCTTTTTGTTTTTTCTTGAGCTCGTGAAGCACACAGACTCCCAATTTTTCGGTAAATCTAATTGAATGAAGGTGATTGGGAATCTTTTTATGATTGAAGTTCATTTTTTCCACCAATTCACGACTGGTTTGGTCACTGTTCTGCTTCAAAAGTGATTTGAAAAGTTCTTCATCGAATTCAGAACACCTTCCGAAGTCGCTATTTTTGAACTTTCAAAACCATTGCTGTGCTGTAGATTCGCCTATGATACCTTCTCCACACACGTCGCAAATGTCCTGAGTTGCTTCTGCAGCTTTATGACCTCAATGAAAAGAAGCAAAGAAGAGCAGGTGTCGAAAAGGTGTATTTTTGCCTCCTGGGTATTCCATTTCTAAGCTTCAGAATTAATAAAAAATAAAATAACTCAAAAATACAATTAACATAGCAGAAAGGGTTCTATCGAATGGATACTTACCCTTTACTAAATAGCATACAAATCGTTGTAAAATAAAAAAAAGAAAATATAAAAACGCTATGAAATTATTTCCCAACCTAATACAACTGAAAATTGTAAAATTTGTCCACACTTCAGGTAATAGAAATGATGGATTTTCATCAAATTTTCTCAAAACATCTGCGTAGCTTCCTCTAATAATGTAAGCCTTAAACGTAGAAACTATCGCTTGCTCTTCAGTTTGAATTAGTGAAGTTGTATTGAGGAGCAAGGACTCAATTTGTATATTTGGATGTTTCTGAAGTCTATTGATGATTTGGTGAATGGTCTAGGAGCAATAGAACTCAAGGGTTTTTTCTTGCAAATAGTTTTTCACTTGAGGTACGAAACATTTTTTCCCGAATAACCCGGCCTAATCGGCATTAAATACTTGGTCAGGAAAGCAAGAGCTTTCTTCAATAATTTGTGCCAGTTTTGCTGGATATTCTTTTGCAATTTTTCATCACCAGAGGCGATATGCGCTTTAAGTTGAATGTTATGCAGATTGTGTGTTTTCTTTTTAATTTTCGAACCTTCCATTGCTTGCACTAAACTCTCTAGTAGATGGAGTTTGTTGCTTTTCATTACTTAAATATAGTAACTAAAAAAATTAAGCGCTTCGTATCTTATCAAATTAGAATCTACTGGTACTTTTTTAGCTCTTTTTCTACTGATTCAAGCAAATCATTTCGATTATATGTGGACAATTTTGCGCTTACAGTAGCGCCCCTGGCTACAATTTTTCGAATAGAAGCTTCTATTCGCTTTATTGTCCCAACAGTCGGCTCATTCATTTCATATTCTTATGTTGAGCCTTGTCCGTAAATCCTGTACAATTGTATGAAATTTAAATTATCTTTTCCAAACTGTTTGTTTTCCTTTCCTTGGGGCTTCTTTTTGTGGACATTTAGAGCTCTAATAAAGTTGAAGAGCTTTTACGAAATAAATTCAAAATAAATAATAATAAATTAAAAAAACTGCTTTTTTCGCCTGTTATTAGAATTCAATCAGAACAAATGACTCTGAAGTTTTTTCTTCTGCACGCAATTTGCCATCACCTGAATTTTATATTTGCGATTGACGTTTTTGAAATGTGTGCGTCTGGTAACTTTGAACGAAGTTTTAAGAGAGTACGTCCATCAATATGATATTGATAAATGACATAATGCAAAACTATCAGAATAAGCCCAAATCAAATTATTTGTTGTGATTTAAGGGGTTATATACAGTTAGAAGGCCGAAAAAATCGAATTTTCCAGAATTTTTTCTGAGAAAACTTTTAAATTTTCTGATCTAAGAATTTGTACACATATTATTTTCTTTTAACTGTATTTAAGACTTAGTATTAGTAAAAATATATATTTGGAAAGGAGCAACAGCTGATCTCCGGGTGCTCCTCTTAAAAAAGACGTTTTGCGGTAACCACTATATCTCTGAACTGGATCCTCTGAAATTAACAAACCAAACAGATTTCGTTAAAGTAAAGTTAAATTTAGTAATTAATAGGTGAAATAAGAAAAAAATTTTTTTTGACAAAATGGCGGTTTCTCAAAAAAAACTCCTTTTTTGACCAAAATTTTTGCCTTAAATTGTTTTTAAAAAAAAAATATTTATCGGTGAGAAAAAAACCTCGATTAATTACTACGAAATATATTTAAGAAGTTCGTGTTAAACTTTGAGACTAATCGTTTTCGAGTAATGTTGGTCACTGACTTTGAAAACACCATTTTGAGAAAAGCGAGTTTAACTTAATGCTTTGTACTTTCAAGCACTCTGAAACGCCTTTTCAAATTTGCGTGTAACTTCGAAAATATTCACGATATCACGGAACGATATCAAATTTTTTGTGTGTATTCTTAAATATGTATATGCACAAAAAAGAAAAAAATAAATTTTTTGAAAATTCTAATTGTATATATCCCCTTAAGAACCGTGTAAAAGCTAAATCGTATAATTCGAGTACCGTGCAAATCGAGGGACTGCTGTAGCTCTGTTCTATCCAAATACTTCACTCATGATTATATCGCTGCTTTTCTGTTCCAGTCAAAAAATCTGACTTTGTTCTACAGTGTTACAGTATTATTTATTTTTATTACCTGTTTATTATCTTTCTTTTATATTTTTTTATTCCTGTATATTTTTTTTATAATTTTTTTATGATTTTTTCTCTTTTACTGACCAACTCGATCAACAGCGCTGGCTTTTGCCATTTTAAATTGGTAACTGTTTGTTGTGTTTGAAACGGTTGTTCGCCGTTGGTTAACTGATGCGCATGCTCCGCGTGAGTAATGGATTCGCTTGCGTGTTTCTCTTAAAATTTATTTGTATGTACTCGTACTCGTATGCTCCTTTTCTCACATCGCTCAACGCACCAAATTCGCTACGTACATACACGTTTCTGATTTGCTCTGCTTTTTTTTTACTGCCACATACAGGTTGGTGTAAAAGTATTTAAAGCAAAAATTTTAGAATATGAAATTAGTTTTTTTAATCAATATCATCTCTCTCAACTTCTATACATTTATCCTCCATTATGTTTATACCATTTCTGTAAAGATTTCTGGAAGGTAAAAAAAAAAAAAATTTCACAGCTGCATTAAATGTTTCATGCACAAAGGAAATGTTTTCAGTTTCTGAAGTTATAGTAGTCGCGGCCGCCATAACTGAATGTATTGATTTGTGTCTTATCATTCAGTAGTGCCCGGGTGCGAAACCTGTTCCGTACGAAGCACCAAAATGATGAAAGTTGTTTTTTCTAACAGCGGTCGCCCCAGATCGCGGCAGGCAAGGATAAACCTGCACCATCTGCCATTCGGAGGCGGCGCTAAACTATAGGTTCCTCTATTTGCGGGATAACATCAAGACGCTTACCATAAATCGGAGGAGAAGCTGGGAGCTCGTTTTGGTGAATACGATGGTTGTTCAAGCAATTCTTACTTTAATTCATTCAATTTAGCCATCGTCACTAACACTTTATAAGACTCTTATCATGCCCTCCTTTCGTATGGCGTAAAAGCTTGAACGATGACTGAGGATTTTTGGACCTTTGCACCTTAGCGACGGCGAGATAAACATTGTGCAGCGAATAAAGATCCAGCGGCTTCGTTGGCTGGGTAATGTCGTCCGTATGGATACAAACGCTTTGGCTCTGAAAGTATTCGATGCGGTACGAGCTGGTGGTAGCAGAGGAATAGGAACGACTTCTCTGCGTTGGAAATATCTAGTGGAGAAGAACTTGGCTTCACTTGGTGTGTACAACTGGCGATGGCGCGAGGCTGATTAAACTCGGCCAAAATCATGTACATCGCGAACATTGCACCGCATTGTCTCGAGGAACAATGATTTTTTCTTCTGTAAATGAGGTATCGTGTGTATTTTTGCCAGGAAAAAGCTCCTCATAAAAAATATCTGCTGTACGGAGTCGGCTTGAAACTGTAGGCCCCTCCACAAATAGGAGGAGGAGCAGTTACACTTCTCAAGATAATCAATCAATGAAATTCCTTTGGCATCTGAAAGAATTGATGCCGGAAACGTTTTTCTTGCCGTTCCGACTTCATCTCTCTGCTATGGGACTGAAAATCCAACACCCGTTCTTGTTTCAATTGAGAATCATGATGGTAGATTTATAGTTAAAAAAAGACGCGCTGAAACATTTTTTTCGATTCAGTTGTTGGTGAATTGTTCACGGATGCATCGCTAATTCCACGAAGAGCTCTTCTATTTGTGATTTTTATTGTAAAATACGGAGTAAGTACTCACTCATCTGAGCTGCCATGCTAACAGCAATTTCGCGCTTGCAAATTGGAGATCTTCGCAAATAATATCATGGCACTTGCTCAATGATTTCTGACGTTGTTGCACTTTCGGTACATCTACTATGTGGTACTAAGTAAGCTCATGGCAAATCTTGGAGGTCCAACGCAGAGCAAGCGAAAACTTTTATTGGACACGACGCACTCGATTCTTTTATGCGGATGCGAAAAATGACAGATTCGCTAAAGGCGCATTGCCAGCGAAAAATTTTGCAATCTGTGCAACGCACCTGCGCTTAGATATCAGCGGAACCATTCCTATAGATATTCTAACAAAAGAGAGGAGATGGGAGGCAAACATTTCAGGAATCCCAGTACTATGCTTCTCTGACATTAGAAATCAAACGCTCACATTTTGACAGGCAAGATGGAACTCTGAACGGTACGGTATATGGACAGCGAGATTAATACCCGTTCTAAAAAAATGGGCAGAAAGAAAGGTTAGCTATTACCTCACACAATTTTTGTCCGGACATGGGTCCTTTCGCAAGTATTTGTGGCGAATGGAAAAAGTGAGCCTACCAAACTGTGCAGTATAGAGATACTGAGTATGATGATGCGGAGCACACCTTCTTTAAAAACTAGAGGTGGAACATAGAGAGATCAGTTCTGCAACGAGCTATTAGTGTATTTACACCTGAAGAAATAATCGAGAAAATTATGATAGACGAAGAAAAATGGAATGCCGTCTCAAATTTCATAGAAGATATTAAGCGTGAAATGGAAACTTATGCTGAAGAGCATTGAGCATAGGTTTCTCAAACAGGCGACCCTGGACACAGGGTGAGTAAGCACGTGTTCTTCTTAGTACGTCGCCTTTGCCCACTACCTCGAAGCAATGCGGAGGGTAAAATCCAAGAGAAGAGGAGGGATATTTTTAGTAGAATCACCACAGACGTAGTAGTGACGGCCACCATATGATGCGAAGGCATTTTTAACCCAACCTCACTGCCTAAAAAAACTATGTGGTTTATCTTCGCCGTTTGTACGCCCACGTGCAAGCTCTGAATCACATCGATACACGGATTAAGGCGCAGATTCCTTTAAAACTTTCACTATTTTTCATGAAATTTGTATGATAGAGAAAACTTCCGGTTCTTTCCATTGCCGCAAAATACACAAATACGCCAACTGCAAATACTTTGTGAACAAAAAATGAATTGACAGAACGAGATATATATTTTTTTGCCTGTTCAAGTGAAGGATAAAATATGCAAATGACGTATAAATTTTTATTCTCCTACTGGTTCAATACTTTTCAATTAACCTGTTGGCTTGTAATGAGTTTTTTTTGCGAAGTGAATTTAAATGCTTTGTTTGAAATTAGCGCATAAAAGCTCAGTTTAACTGCTGCGCGTAACTTCTTTTAAGATTCACAATTTTTCTTAGGTCTACACAACTTTTCCCCATCCTGCCGCCTGAGACTTTTGCTTTTCCAATTCACAAAAACTTAATGACTAATTTGCTTCCTTTCTCTTTGCCAACTTTTTACTTTTATTTTTCCTATTTTTTTTTCTGCCACTTTTGTGTAATAATATTTATACTCTCCGAATGCAATATCTCTTTGAGTGGCCATAAAATATTTTTATATGATCCGTCATAAGGTGTGGTCATTACATTGATTTATGATTGTCTTTTTTGTTGCCGCTGCGCGGCTAGTCCCAACGTTGGTTGGCTTGTGGGAAGATCAGTAGGTTATTGCTGTTGGTTTGCAACTAAATGTGCAATTATAGAAAATACAAATATTTGATTTATGTCCGCTGCGGAAGAGTGGTTTGAAATCTAGCCAAATGATGCGTCTGACTTTCTCTGCTGTTGCCAATTTAAATGAGTACTACTCGTTTCAAAAAAAAAATTATGTTTGTGATTATAACCGCTTTGGGGGCTTTTTTTTTTGATGCTGTGGTGGTTCATCATTATTTATGTTTATTGGTGATGACAAGCGTTATTAAATCAAATGGCATTTAAAACGGTTTGACCTACAAAGTAGTGGAATAAAATAAAATTTAAAAATCTCAGGGTGAACTGTGTTTTTTTATGTTCGTTTCTTATGCGCTGGCGCCTGCTTTTTGCACAATTTCACATGACTGAGTTAGGCTGCTTAGGTTAACTTAAGTTCAAATTTAAGGAATTTTCGATGAGATATTAGGTTGGGGAATAGGTTGGGTTAGCCTGGTTGGCAATAAGCCACGCATAGACCTTTTGGTCCCTAGCGATACCAGATGGAGACCGACCTCTATGAATACTGAAAATAGACTTCATGTAGGACGTCAGCGCTTTTGGCGAATCTAAGCAGAGCTGGCAGATCCGCTTTTGAGACGTCCTCCAGACCCTCAAACAATGGGGCTCCCAGGCATTTTAAAGGTTGGGGAATAAGCTCGTAGCGTTTTTACCGAAGACTTTTATTTAAACAAAACACAATAATTATATCAATAAGTAAATCATTTATATATTCGCCATTGCTGTTTACAACCTCTCCCCCCCTCTCGACTAATTTGTTGATGCCGTTCCGTCAAAAATCGTCTGGTCTGGTGTCAAAGAAGTTGTTGAGTCAGTTTTTAAAGACCTCTTTGT
Source organism: Anastrepha fraterculus (assembly GCA_037575425.1). Lineage (NCBI taxonomy): Eukaryota > Metazoa > Arthropoda > Insecta > Diptera > Tephritidae > Anastrepha > Anastrepha fraterculus. The sequence goes on from JAYXIM010027547.1 coordinate 72,693, forward strand.
TATCGAAGGTAACGCCCTTCATATGGATTGAAAAGGAGCTGAAAACATGGTAATCGGTCGGTGAAAGGTCCGGAGAATACGGCGAAAGCTGAAGGACCTCCCATTCGAGCTCCTGGACTGTGGCTTTGACGATTTGTGCAACTTGTGGTGTCATAAAGAAGTGTGAGTTTGACCATGTCGATCATGTCCATTCAGCCGAATAGCCTCGTTCACGCGGTGTAGCTAGGCAATGTTGTTGACCGTAGCATTCTTTTCGAGCATTTCCTAGCCCTCGTTCCACCCAACACATCTTCTTTGGATGAAGATTCGGTTTGATTCACGGCTTTGGCGTATCTCCTGGAGCCACCCACTCAATATTCCTTGCTTTATATTGATGTATAGGCACTATTTCTCATCTCCTGTGACGATTCGGTACAAAAAGCGCTGTTTATGACTGCGTGTTGCTCGATGGCGGGCGAGATGCTGAGGATTAAATTGAAGGCGACTTTCTTTGTTATTTTTCGTTGAGCTCGTGAGGCGCCCTGGCTCCCAATTTTTCAGTAAATCCCATTGAATGAAGGTGATAGAGAATCGTTTCATGGTCGCAGTTCATTTTGTCCGCTAACTCACGACTGGTTTGACTACCTTTCGCCTTCAAAAGTGATTTAAGACGTTCTTCATTGAATTCAGAAGGCCTTCCGCTGCGGGACGTGTCATCGAAGTCAAAGTCGCAATTTTTGAACCTTGCAAACCATTTCTGTGCTGTATAATCGCCTGTGACACCTTCTCCATACATGTCGCAAATATCCCGAGCTGATACGGCTGCTTTATAACCTCAATGAAGAGCAAAGAAGAGCAGGTGTGAAAAGAGTTGATTTTTGCTTTCTGTCTATTCCATTTCTAAGCCTCAAAAGTAATAAAAAATTAAATAAGTCAAAAATACAATTAACATAGTTTTGTAGAGCAGAAAAAGTTCTATTGCATGAATACTGACCCTTTGCCAAGCAGCAAACAAATCGTTGTAAAATAAAATAAAATATAAAAATGCTATGAACTTATTCCCCAACCCAATACTTTTTATTTTATTATATTTTGGTGAAAAAAACATAAAAATCTAGTTAGATGAAGAAGGATTAGGAAGATACATATTAGAAATATTTAAAAGAATATGCACGCTTAAAACTATCACGCATTATTTTAAAAAAATTAAGTCGCGTTAATCTCAAGCACAAAATGTTGATACAGAATTAAGAATAAGTAGCAAACCTTTACAAATCTGCCCTTAGTTAAAATATTCTAAAAATCCAGAAAGGTAATGCTACCGCGACTTACCTGAGTAATATTAATCAATGACGATTATTCTACCATGACGGCTCTACTACGATGATTGTTGACCACCGCTGTTTCATATTACGAAACTATTAGCATAAGCTGCTCAAATCAATTCGCGCCACTTTAATGATATTTTACACGCCAAAGCCGGCCACAGAAAAAGTAAAGAAGACATCTGAAATTCTATTTCCAAAAACAGCCTCCCCATAAAAGACTCATTGACTTTTAATCTTCCACAAATGAATGCCACGCATCATTTAATCATTAGTCATTAGCATAAACTACGACGCATAAATCTAAAAACAGGAAAAAAGATGATTAATTTATCAACGAATATTTGCTAGTAGAGCCACAAAGGCCGTTTTGTTGGAAGATTTGCTTTTTAGCAGACAAACATAGTTAAAAATACATGGATATATATTATATTTGCTGATTGGCGACGTAGTTGTCAAAACCTTCGGCAATTAAAAAAAATCAAAAAACTGCAAATGTAGCAGTGAAAATTTACTAAACCTCTAAACTGCCTTTAGCAAAGTATGTCTCTCAGAGCCATACTCCTTTGCCTTTCACAGACTAATTGAATATTTTATTAGGCTTCTTTGATAAAAATTGCTTGCATTATAACTGTGAATGCTAAATAATTTCAATAGTTATTTAAAATGCGTATTTTCAATGTTCCAATAACAAAAATACCAGCTCAATTTATGCGCTTTTGTGAAATATGCGAAGGTAGGAAGTAACTGCCAATAATTAATATTTGTGGTGACGAGGCAATCCAGAACTGAAATGAAATAGAAAAAAAAGAAATCTGCAAAGCCTTGATAGGTTTCTTATGCGAATGAGTCAAGCCGCTAAAATCATCAATCAAAACGATCTCAGTTTAGAGTTTTCTGCTTGAAAAGCAATCAAAATAATTACAAAATATTTAATGCCAAATTACTTGCCTTTTGAAGAGGCTTTGAAATGGACAAAGCGCGAACGTGTTTACAACTAATTGAAGTACTTAATTATAGTTTATTTTATTTATTTGCCGTTTATAAATACGTGGTTTATAAAGAAAGAAAGAAATAAGTATTTGGTATAACAAAATTTGACTTTTTTGGCTATACAAAATTTAAGTTAAAATAAAAATAAATAAAAATCCAAAAGCACTCACAAATTGGTATTTTTAGAACTTGTTTATCATGCCATTTTTTGTAGTAAAAAAATAATATAAGCGCACAAATAAGAAAATAAAATTCAAAAATATTAAAAAAATTAAAAAATAAAAGAAGAACAGAAGCTTCAGAAGAAACAGAAGCTTAAAAAAAGAGAACAGAAGCTTAAGAAAATTCATAAAATATCAACAACGGTTGCAGTGAATAGAAGACCTTATTCCGTCTCCATATTAATTAATCTAAGGTACAGGGTGTTTCCGTATGTTTGACTGAATGTACAAGGTGAAGTCCAAATAAACAAGACTGGCATCATAAAAATGTTTTTGATGGTGCCATCTTTTCAATTAGTTAGTGCGTTGGAAGTTACATCCCTAGCTGGCTTCCAGTGAAAGCTCGGTGACATTCGGTTCAGTGGAAGCGAAGTTATTGCGTCTAAAGTGTCAGTATGTCTGTGTCATAGGTACAAAAATGAGTTTCGAACAAAGAGCTAATATTATTTGTTTTAAATCACTAAAACGTTTACCGAAACATTTGATTTGATGAAAAAAGTTTATGGCGATGATTGTATATCTCGTGCCAGAGTTCATGAATGGTTTACACGTTTCACAGATAGTTGTGAGGACATAGATGACAATGAATATACGGGCCGCCCAAAATCAGTAATAACCGAAAACTCCATCGAAATTATTAGGAAATTTAGCAAAAACGAACCCAAATCATAGTTGAAATTCACGGAATCGGAGTTGAATATCTCCAAAACATCGACTTATCGCATTTCAACTGATCATTTGGATTTACGAAAGATCTGTGCACGTCTCATTCCGCACAACTTAACTGAGGACCAAAAATTGCTCAGAATTCAACATTCGAAGGGCTTCATTAAAGAGGCGAGAAAAGACGAGAACTTACTTTACAACATTGAAACTGGTGATGAAACGTGATGTTTCCAACATGAACTTGAAACTAAGCGTCAAAGTGCCGAATGGAAGGCTCCAGACGAGCCAACACCGAAAAAATCGCCTTTGGAGAAGTTAAAAATCAAGTCGAGCTCATTTGTTTTTACGATTCCAAGGGAATTGTCCACAAGGAGTTCGAGCCAACGGGCCAAACCATCAATGCAATTTTCGATCTTGGCATTTTGAAGAGTTTGTTGCATCGCATGCGTTAAATTCGCCCTGAATTCCGCGAAGGAGGAAGCTGGCGCTTATTGCATGATAACGCACCATCTCATCGATCCACTCTTGTGACTGATATTTTGACTAGAAATCGCATTTTAGCTATCAATAACTCACCGTATTCGCCTGATATGACGCCCTGTGATTTTTATCTATTCGGAAAATTGCATTTCGCTATGAAAGGCAAACGTTTTGCGTCCGTAGTGGCCATCCAGAAGACGTGTACCGACCTCCTGAAGGACATTCCTGACACACTCTTTCGAAAAGCTTTTAGATCGCGCAAAAACAGTGTATTGGGGCCAGGGGGAGTTAATTTAAATAAATAAAGCCGAAGTTATAAGAAGATAGCTCCTGTCGTTTCTATTTTAGCTCAGTCTTGCAGTGGACTTCACCTTGTGTAAGATTTAGTAAGTTCTAGCTGCAAGCTGGTCACTTGTTTACTCTTTGAAAGTAAAATTCATATCATATTTCTTTTTGAAGAAAGCTGAGTAGATTGCATCTAAGTACGACTCACATTTAAGAGAATACAGAAGTTGACGCACCTCACAGTACCGCTGTTCGGCTCTCAGTGATCTTAGCGGAATAAAATGCTGAGCTGATGGGAATGCAGAGATTCGTTAAATTTGATTTGCCTACAAATAGTTTTTATCTTTTTGTTCACTTTTCTATTATTCTCCTTGTTCACACACCTCTTTCACACTTAGGCAGTGTAAAGAATCGCTTTTTTTCACTTCAATCTACGAAATGAAGTCATAAATAGATTCAGCCAACTCTAGTGGCTACTTCGAAACGACTCACGACTTTCCCTTAGGAATAAATTGATAATCTGTAAAACTTTTATAATTCCAATCTGGAAAATATGACACCGAACTATAGGAATCAGCAAGCAAATCAAGCCTTAGTCGATGCATTATGACTACAATCAAAAAACTTAAGGACTATCTGAAACGCAGGCTGGTACATAACCTATGACGATATACACAGTCCAATCCTCTGCAGCTATGAACCCAGGAATATTGCTTTTTAGCCAATGCTGGATGGTTTTTGCTTTATGGGCTGGAGCGGAATCTTGCTGGAATATCCAACGCTCCCCATTGAAGAGAGTACTGCTCAATTGCTTCACCATGTCTTCTAAGACATCCTCCTGGTACACTTTTGCCCCTGTCTTAACCCCTTTTTCGCAGAAATGAAGGTATCTAACGCCTTTACAAGACACTCCCCACCAAAACATTACGGAAGCTGGATGCTGGTCACGCTGAACCCTTGAAACAAAATTTTTTGCGTCTTTGGAAGTTTTAACATATATTTTGTCGTTTTGCTTATTGAAACCTTCTACAACAGTGAAACTTCTTCAACAAGTGAAAAGGCACCGTTGTCAAAAGATGACGAGTTGAGCGGCGGAAGGCTTTTATGTGGAGATCATGTCTAATTAGTCGTGACATGGATCTGGTCGATACATTCATTTCCCTGAGCATGATTTTTTGCTTTCAAAGGGGATTTCTGCGAATTCTTTCTCGAATCCTTATTTAAATTCGGAGATTCGGACGAGCCGGGCTGCATATTATTTCCTGCATTTAACCATCCCTTTAAAATGTTGGCCGCAACTGCGCCGTAAATCGACCATCCGTAAACACCCTCCACCTCGTTGGAGGTATCTCGTGAATAACTTTAGTAATGTTGACTTCCAATGCCTCAAACGAAGCTAGTTTGTCCGCAAAGTATTTAAACTTATAAATAAAAGTCACAAATAAAAGCCCAAAGGTGTGATATCACACGATCTCGGTGGCCAATCCACTGATCCGAGGCGAGAGTTAAATTGCTCACTGAAACGACGACGCAGTAAATCTATTGTTTCACGGGGTGTATGGCAAGTAGCGCTGCCGCCGTCTTGTTGGAACCAAATGTTGTGGAGATCACGGGCTTCAATTTCCACAGAGAAAAAGTCGTTTATCCTAGCGCAAAAGCATTCGCCATTCATTGTTGCATTGGTGCCAGCTTCGTCTTTGAAGAAATATGGGCCAATGATTCCTTCAGCCCATAGGTCGCACCAAAGATTTATTTTCTATGGATGTAATGGGTGTTCTTGTATGGATTCGGGTTGCTCTTCAGCCCAAATACGGCAATTTTGCTTATTGAAGTAGCCATTAAGCCAAAAATGAGCCTCATGGCTGAACATCATAAGTTGGTCTGAGAGCGCGATGAGCACTTTTCCCAGAGCCTCGGATTTCGTAAAACAATTGTACGATTTGTAAACGTTCATGATGAAATGTCAATGAACACAAAAAAAAATATATGCATTTAGTTCGACAGTAGTTAAGCGTGATCTGTCAAATAAAACTCTATTGGAAAAAGTACCTCAAATCTGATCACCCTTTACATGGAAAGATGGGAAAAAGTTACGATTATTTGTTCACAACAAAGTTTCAAATCCAAAACAAACACAGCATACTAAGACCAATACCAACTGCTCAGTGTTAAATTTTTTGTTCAAAACAAAACATTATAAATTTTTAAACAAGGTGAAAAAAGCCTCTTCTCTTTCATCTCTACTGCCCACGCTGTGGTGCACACGAGACCTTCACAAATACACACAAAAACACAAATTTGTAACTTATTCAAATTTTCATTACCAATGCGTGAACAACTACAATTTACGGCGCTTGTTAAGCCACACTTTTGAGCTGCTCAGAAAAGTCGATAGGAGCGATACTTCACTACAAATAAGTACAAAAGTGTTAAAGCCATAATCATTAAGTTGTTGAACGACAGTGAACAGTCACAACTGCGTCAATTCGTGTTTGATATGCAACGCACATTCGGTGCACATTATAAAAGTACAACAAGAACAACGACAAAAGAAAATATAGCAAATAAATAAAAAACATTGTGAGAAAAAAATCAACACTTATCACAGACAATAGCCAACAAATTAATGCACCCCATGGCGCTACCGAGTTTGCGAGTCTCGAATAGATCTTTTGTTGTTCGGCATCACAGAACGTGCGCGCCAATGACTGCTGTTTATTACTGTTATACGTGGACGTATATATTATATCATTTATAGTGTTTTGCATATTTTTAAATTTTGCTTACTTGATTAAAGCAAAATTTAGTAGATTTTCGCACAACACGATCACTTTGAGACCTACACAATTCAATGCAAATTAATGCAAGACGTTAACTGGGGAACAAAAGACTAAAAAAAAAACTATCCAAAAAAATATGACCTTTGATTTTGTTTTTAGCAGAGTTTGTTTTTCTAAACAACACCTACAATTTTTTTTTATTATTTATTTATGAAATGAAATGAAATGGAATTTATTTACGAAGTATGGCTATCAAGTAAAGTGACTGATGCTGCTGGATAAGAAGCATTTTCACCGACATAATAGTACCTTGGGGTCAAGGTGTCCCGTGATTTCAACATTATTAAGGAAGTACGAGAAACATATGTGCAAGGAGGTAAGGTATCAGGATGTCTTAGAGACATAATGTGGAGGAAGAAGTACTTAAGAACGGAAAGTAAAACCCGAATATGCGAATCTGTGATAAAACCCATTCTGCACATATAATACAGAGGCGCCACAAAATGCAAAAACAAATGCTATTCTCCACAGAAATGATCCATCGCATGAAAAACTCTTCTAAGTTGCGTAAGAAAGGAAAAAATAAGGCAGCAAAGCAAAGTTACTGACATTGTTAAGCTTGTATGGATGAGGCCGCCATTCCATTTGCCATTAAATCTTTTGGCCGCTACAAGTCCCCCGGATCAGATGGCATATATCTTGTCATGCTGAAGGAAGGCGCATGTTCCGTGACAGCAGCCTTGACGAAAATCTTCTCTGCATATCTGGCACTGGCCTATATACCACGGAGGATGGTGAGGGTCGCCTTCATCCCTAAGTTTGGAACAGATGACTATATCAGCATCAAAAAGTTTAGATCCATCAACATGACTTCTTTCATGCTGAAAAGTCTCGAACGACTAGTGGAATCGCGCATACGTCAGAAGTCGCTGAAGTCTTACTCTCTGTTTCCATTTCAGCATGCCTATAAAAAAAGAAAATCCTGCGAGTCGGCACTGCAAAACCTTGTTGCTTGGGTAGAGCTGGCCATCGACAGGAGGGACTACGCAATGGCCATCTCTTTGAACATAGAACGGGCATTTTATAATGCCACTTTTGATAGTATGTGCAGCTCTGCCAGTAGACACGGCGTAGACCGGGTGCTAGTGAACTGGCCCAAAGAATCGTTTCGGTGCGAGCAGAGAAGGATCTGCTAGTGTCATCCGGGGTTAATAGAGGTTGCCCCCAAGACGGTGTGCTGTCTCCATTGCTCTGGTGCATTGCGATCGGTCCTCTGCTCACCACCTTAAGCGACTCGGAAGTCGTTGCCTGTTTGGTAACAGGCCCTTCGCTTATGAATGACTGTAGGAAAGTGCAGAAAACTCTGGATATGATTGACACTTGGTGCTGTGCGAATGGGCTATCGGCAAATCCCACCAAGACTGGCACTGTCCTCTTCACCAGAAGGAGGAAGCTTGATGGACGTGTTCTGTCTATGCTAAAAGGAGTCACAATCCAGCTATCCAAGGAAATTAAATATCTTGGAGTAATCCTCGATAGTAAACTCTTTTGGAAATCACACTTTGAAATAAATACATCCAAAGCACTGACAGCCTTTTGGCAGTGCAAGAGTGGTTTTTGGGAAAACGTGGGGTCTTTCTCGTAGCCAGCTCTTATGGATCTACATGGTTATGATAAGACCTATTATCACGTATGCATCAGTGGTCGGGATGAGTAGACTCCTTCTTGTGGGAGTCAAGAGGACCTTATCGAGACTACAACGCACTGTGGCCATCTGTTGCCTCGGAGCTTTTCGCGACTACTTCAAGCCCGGCATTAGATGCTCTGATTGGTTTGCCACCGTTTGATATTTTCATCCAAGGAAAAGCTTTGAAGACCATCTGCAGGCTGAAACACAATGGGAATTGGCACCGCACCTGTCCGGCATTGGACAACAGAGTAGAGCAGAGGACACCCAGTGATCGAATAAAAAGGATTGCTAGAGATTCTAAGCTAAACGGAAAACCTGGAAGGCGAGCTGGATATCTACGTCAATTGAAGACACATAAAATTCTTTTTATTATCTTCTGATCGGGTTTCCCATGCAAGATTAATTAAAAAATTAACCTGCATTCACTTCCGCTCAGACTTATTGAGTTGGATCACATCTTACTTGCTCAATCGCCATTGCATGGTTGTTGTCGACAATGTTAGGTCTCTTTCTTTCGTTGCTTGCTCTGTGGTTCCGTAAGGCCCACTTTTTTTTTGTTCTGTTTATCAAAGATATTTGCTCTTGCTTCTCGTCAGGAAGATTCCTGCTTTATGATTTATCTCTCAAAATCTCGATAGGTTAAAAATGATCCTATTACAAGAGCCCTAATTGAGTTTAATAAAATCTCAAAATTTGTTGAGATAGATTTTTCATGTTCAAAAGATCGCCAATTGAATTCTTTGAATATTTTTATAAATAGTTTATCTTTACATTCTTTTTCGCTTTTTATTGCCTATTAGCCTGAAAATATGGCTACTTAGTCTATAAGAATTTATTATATTCATAGGTTTAATAAACAAAATAAAAACAAAAATGTGTAACAAAAGGAGCATTTACTCAAAAAACTTCTGTGTGTTCTCTGTGTGTCATAAGCTTCACTAAGCGGGAATAACGGAAGGCAAAAATAAAGAATGTGGGCTCTCTGATTTCTCTATCTGCTGATTGGCTATTGTGCTGTTCACTACGCTCTCGTGTATATTTTGGACTAACGATAGAGCAGCGTATGTCGAATATTTGCATGTATGCATATTTGGAACAGAACTCAGTAACTCAGCGTTTAAAAACGTAGAAAAACCAAGCTACCTTATGTAAGTTTGTGAATCTCAGTGTCAGTTGATAAGGACCTATCTGAGGTTTTTGATATCAAACAAGATTATAGGCAGCGTTGAACTTCATGATGTAATTTCTTCAACATAATGTAGAACTACATGCATGCATACATGCATATAACTTCCTTCAAGTACCATCTTAGAGTGCAAGAGTAAGGCAGAGCAACTCTTTACAAGTATAAACCCATTTATTTTGTTTATTTGAATTTTTGTTTGTTTTCAAAATGGCAGCTACTTAACTTATCTTCCTACATAGCCTAGGTGTAATACCAGTTGAGTGCCAATGAATTAATTAATTGGTAAAAAAATAAATCATATTAATGAAGTGTAAAAAATACTATCGAAAAGATTGTTTTCGTAACACATTTTCAACTATGTTTTCAAAAGTATGCGCTGTTAATTAAATAAATAAAATATGTATTTACATAATGCATTTAAATACTTGTTTTAAGGTAGTATCGGTATATTTTTAGAAGTGCCCACCACTAATTACCCTGTAGGGAAATTCATTAGTACCAAACTGATTTGCCTTTTGAGCTTAAAACTATGAATAGTAGAAGTTCTTCAAACATTTAGCAACTGCTGGATTTTACATGGCAATGTCGTAGGGGTCAATTTGCTCACCGCTACATAACTTTTTTGTAAGTTTCGAATTGGTGTGAAATTTCGTAAGTTATGTGAAATTCTATAAATATTTCTCCAATTATAAAAAAAATCGATAGGGTAGATCGTTGGCGTACAATTCAGTGAAGAAACAATTTATTTTTTTTTCTCAATGACTAATTTTTTTTTAACATATTTTAAATTCATTTTTGACACATTAACTTAGATTTATTATTCATTGAATTTAAACAATCAAAACATATTCTAGCCCGAATCGCAACAGCTTCTGAACAAATTAGTTCAACGTAGAAACTTCAGAAAATCTACTTTTATCTATTCTTAATTGATGCTCGATTGAAGAACGATTAAGGTGAGCAAACTACTTCTATTTTCGGTCTTAAGCGTGATATACAGAAAACTTTGACCACTTCTGTTCGAAAGTATATTTTTCAAGAGGAGTCTGGTCCGTGCAAATTTGGCGCGATTGATTTGAAATTTTAACTGTACATTCACAATTACGTTTTGAACAGAAATAAGGATGATTTTTTCGAATATTACAATTTTTATAAACAAAAAAAATCAAAATGTGTAATATTCGAAAAAAAATTTAAATTATAATTTTTAAAAAAATTTGATTTTTTCCTAATTTTTTAAAAAGTTTTAAACTTTTTTGAAGTGAAAGCTTCATAGGCGAATTTGAAATTTTAGTTCAGCTTTTTAACTTTTTTTCAATATAGTGAGTTTTTTTATACTTAGTTTTTTTTAAATTTTTTCTAGCGGTTTTCGAAAATACTGAACTTATTTTTAAAAACATGCCGATTTCCAATACTCGATCTATAAAAAAAAAATCCTTGCTATTTGTATAGCCGAAAAAATGTCTAACCGAAAACAAAAAAAGAGGTTTTATGTTTCCCGTAAATTAAAATTTGCAGGTAGGTACAGTTGGTCCGGTCGCGCCTTGCAAACAAGAGGCTTGAAAGAAAATCAGAGGCCCTATGTTCCATACAGAAATATATATAATATAATATAAGAAAATTAGTGCAGTGGACGTTTTCTTTTATATGTGGCGCAAAATTAATCACCCTATCGGGAAATTTATAATTTTGGCAAATGGCGTCGTACGTCAATAAAATTTTTCGCACTTGTGAATTAGACAACTGCAGTATAAAGGCAGACAAGCAATGGAGCGCGTCAAGGTCAAAATGAAGATTTCTATCATTCCAAATATTTTTTTTTATTTGTTAAAAAAGTTATGCAAAAACCAAATTAGATGATTAATTTTGCGCCACCTTGTGTTACTTTGAAAAAAAAAAAATAGCATTAATGATGGATGGGACAGTTACATATATTCAGTCTATGACATGTCGATTAATGGGCCTTTTTCGTAATTTGAACTTCTTTCATTGACACATTGAGAAAAAAAATATAAATTTTTTTCCAACCCCCGAAAACGCGCGAAGGCCGATTTTTAGTTTTTTCCAACATGAGTGGCGCAGTGGTTCACAACTACTTCCTACCGGCACCAGTTCTGAACCAGTTGTATAGGCATTCGCTACAGGGTACCTCAAAGCGATAAACAGAAATTTTTGAATATTTCTTCTACCGCAATGCAGTAGCTTTTTGGCTTTTGTCGGCCAATTAGGCATTAATTAGTGAATTTAACATTTCTCATTGCCATAGCAGACAACATTTACATTTTTAAATACCTAATTTATTTATGTCTACTTTACGGTGAAACGACGCGTATTTAAAGTTAAGTTGGAGTGTGACCACCTGCCTAACTATTGAAATGAGTCAAGGTTGAAGAGTGAAAAAAATTAGAAGCAAAAAAACAAAAAACGAAAAGAAAACGTGAATGATTAGAAACATAGTAAAAAATCAAGAAAATTATTCAGTTATTAAAAAACGTTCGAAAAGAAGAAAAAAAAACAAGCGGAAAATCATAACATATTCCAGGCACGTTTCTCAAACATTCCCGGCGCTTTGTGTGCATGTTTCCTCCTCACTCAAAATGGAAAAAAGTGCATATTTATTTTATACGTCGACGCACATTTGTCGTTAAATATATTCTATCCATATTTTCTATGCAAATCCGCGGCTTTAATTGACGTGCGACAACAGCGCGCTTAAATACGGATGGATGTATGTGTGAATGCATGCAGCCAATTAACCCTTTTTTGCCTTACATGCCTAATAGAAATATGTTCGTACATGCTTGTAGTTGGTTGTGTGGCTGCTGGTTTTTCATTACGATTTTTTTCATGCCTTCCCGTTGGCATTTTGATTAGTGTCTGCGCCTGCGCCTAAGCAATTTGTCTGTTGTTAATGACCACCTCTTTTGTTTTTTTTTTTGCCTTGTTTGCATTTATACGTATTACATCATATGATTTGTTGTTGTAGTTGGAGCTCCACATTATTGCTTTAAATTGTGATTTACATTAAATAGCAGTTAATTGATTTGTTGTATGGTTTGCGGCGTTCGCTTTTTGTAAATTTAATTTTTTTGTGGTTGCTCATATTCATTAATCGCAATTAATTTAAATGATTGTTACTGGAAATTGAATCGAGAATGAGATTTGAGCTGTTTTTTGTTTACAAGAACTACAGATTTGCATGCACAGACATGTATTTTGGAGGGTATGTGTGTGTATATGCATATATTTCTTTAAACGTCAGGTAGATAGTCAAGGCACATAAAAAAGGTAGTTGTAGCACAGTGGAAATTTGGACTTTTTTCTATTTATTTGCTATCTAAATTGTTAACTTTTGTTTTACGAAGTACAAAATGCAAAAATACGAAAAAATCTACGCGCCTGACACTACATTACCGTCGGGAGAACCACTGATTAGAAGAGCATAAGAATACGTGTGAAATGAGTGGGCACAATTCTGCCGTTAAGTCTCTCAAAATCACTTTCACAATTTTGCCTTGAATATCCAAATCTTGTAATATACTCGTACTTGTATCATTCTTGGTTTTGAGTAAATTACTCTAAATTGTAATTTTTGTTATATTTTAATTTAATTTAATATTTATTCAAGGGACCAAAAGCAAAAACAAAAAACATTGCTCTTTTTACTTACTGCTATATTACCTGTTCAATGTGACTTGGGACTTAATTGGGATTTCGATGAAGGGCAATCATGAGAGGATACAATTAGGGGGAAAAGAGGTACTTCGTCGTGTTATCGTTCACCACCTTTCGATTCAAAACCTTTTAGCCAACTTAGAAAATATAAAACTAACGGTGCACAGTGGTATTTTGATGGCAAAAATTAAAAATTTTGTCGATTGAATTGAATGATAATCAATAATAAATTAATAAAATTAAATTGAATGATAAAATTTTAAAGGCAAATGTTTTCTAAGTGAAAACTAATTTCGCCTTAGAAAAATTTGCGTAAAGCTACTGTGCAACGAAATCAGATGTAATTCTTCACGCACATCAGTGGCATATATGGAGGTGTGACCGGTAAAATTAAAAAAAATGTAAATGCTGCTAAATAAGCTTATCCTTTTCGCAATACGCGTTGTACAATTTATTAGTTTGTGAGATATTTAGAAAGCGTAGGTTGTTTTTTGTCAGATATTTTATTTTACTGAAATTTCAAAGGTGGCTTTATTAAAATATAGCCTATTCTTAACTATTTTATTTAAGAAAAAAAATAGTTTGTTTACTTAAATGGCTTAAAACAAGAGCGCGGATCATAGTGTTACTATAAAATACAACGTTTGTAATTTTCCTTAGCAAAAAAATAAGATGGCTTGGTCTTCTTTTTACAAATAAATGAAAGGTAACAGTCGGTTCTTTCGAATTAAGTGAAAAAATTCTCCGTCTATCACCGATCACTGAACAAATTTATAAATTTTCTGACAAAGGTTAAGTAAATTTTAATGCAAACTTGTATAGAACGACCGAACATCGATTTTTAAGGCAGAATCAAACTTCGGGAGATTTCAACCAAAGCTGAATCAAAACCAAACCAAACTTTTTTAAGTAGTTTAGAAGAAAAAAAATGATACAAAAACTCAAAAAATGTGCCAAAAACTAAAATTTGAACCGAAACCGAACAGAACTTTCGTCACCAAACATGGCTGAAGACGAGGCCGAAGTTCGATAGTTCTCTACAAATTTGTATTGAAATATGTTGCATCCTTTGAGTCTTAAGCCTTTTTCTTGTAGAGGATATATCAGCATTTCATTAACACTTCATTCACAGCCAAGTTTTCAAGAAAATGTAGCAGAACTTAAACAAATACTGATGCTTTTCATCATTTGCTAGCATCTCCGATCCTTTCACAAGTAATTCAAGAAGTTTACGTGGTTGACTGCTTTTGGAACTGGATGATGTAATCAAGGAAAGAAATGATGGTTGATGAATAAATTGTTTCAATATTTTGGATTCTTTTGTTTTATTCGTAAATGAATATATTTATATACAATATCTTTAATCTAAGAACAAGTACCTCCTTATACGGACTGACCTCTTTCAATCACATTTGCAATTTTTATTTATTACTTTAAACAAACCATGCATTGAAAATTTTGGAAAATCATACTACTGTGCGGTGCCCATCCCCTTTTTCAAAATTACGGTATAATTCCATAAGGACCCAGGAAGTCAAACCAAATATCGAATTTGGCAACCTCTCTTCTCTAATTGCGGATATATCAAAAAATACCACTGCATGAGAGGTAGGCGTGGTTGTTCCCGTATTTGTCTATTTTTTATACCGTTGGTACATTTCGTAAGACTGAGCTCTGTTAAGATATCTTGCTTTTTATACTTAAAATAAAAATATATCGGGTGTTTTTGCAGCTCCAAAGAGAATTATCGATAACGTTAATAATGGTTTGACAGCTGAGAATGGATAACCTTGTTGACATTTTTGTTCAGTTAGTTTAGGCCAGTCAGCATGAATCGCTTTCCATTTTTGGAAATTTACTTAAAAAAAAATTTTATCTTTTCGCGAAGTTCGTAGACCACCTCGTACATTTTACACGCTGGCGGTCTTTATTTCTCTCGAAATTACGGAGGAGCTGCTGTTACGGTGAATGGCAAGCGCATTTGAGCTATGCTGACTGAATTTTTTTTGTTTCCAAAAACTGATCAGCTGAACGAACATTCACCACATTTGGTTCCAACAAGAAGGCGTAACTTTTCATACAGCTCGCTTAACAATCGATTTATTGCAATATTCAAGCCACTACGGACGCCATTCGACCACATTTATTGGATAAACTAGTCTAAAATTGGACTATTGTTGAATTGATGATAGATGGAATAGGACCGCGGCTTACATATGCCGAATATCATATCGAAAACATAAATGCCATGAAGTTATATACCAGATTATAACAAAAAAAATTTCATCCAACAATATTTCTGTTTTGTATTATTATTTTAAGTTCTCAAGTTTATAAAAAACATATCCGATATTTAGAATTATTGATATATGTAGATATTGTTAGGAAGTGGCCAATTAAAATTAAATATGTATATAAAATTTCATTATCCTAGGAGCACTCCTTCTATTTTTTTTACCAAAAAATGTATGAAGCTATACCACTCTGCGGCATGGTTGTTGAGGTGTAAGATGCCTATATTTTTCCCGCTGGAGAGAATACAGAAGGTGCCGAGATTCGCGAACCTCTAACCTGCTCTCAGTGAATTCGATACAAACAACTGATTTGCTGGCGTAATGTTTGTACTCATTTTATTGTTATATAGATTTTGATTTTTATTTTTATACACAAGCAAATTTCCCTTATAACGCCGTTTTCTCTCCCTCTCTCTGATGTCGCAATACTCAGAACGAAATACTCTCACTGATGTCGCAAGCTTGTAATTGGCCAATCCCGGATAACAACGGAATAGGTCAGCAATTGTACGCTCTTATGACGTGTGGTGCCTGAGCGATTGAGTTCGAGCGCACTGCCTAGTGCGTAATACACTTGTATGTATGTAATACCTCTCGTCTAAACTAAATGTATGCATCTCAGGTTTCGCTGTAGAACGCCAAACATTTGTTTATGCTACCTAATTTTTTTCGACCTTTAATTGCTCCAATTTTGTTTCTACATTTATTGTGCGATTATCTCTTAAATAATAAAGCAATTAATCAATTCAAACATTGTTGACTTTTAACACAAGAAATATGTACCTACATTTGTATGTGAGTATTTATAGACGAGTATGCAACCAATTCAAATGGCTCACTCGGTCGTGAAAGGTCGAGTGTTATTATGTAAAAGAAAAACAATCCATTACAACAATTGACATTTGTCATATAAAAAAATTTGGTGCATAAAAATTTCACGCTCAATCAAAGAAAATGGGCGGGTGTATGCGGAGCACAAAGAAAGTTTACTCCCAAAAGCATAAAAGAGGGCGTTTCGTGAGCTGTAAAACAAAAGTACATTAATGTTAATTTTTTTCTGGCTCAACTTCGATGATTGTATTTTGACTGGTTGGTTGCCCATTTTAAAACGCTAAGCTAACGAGTCTATCACACTTTGGTACGCTTCAACATGGGCAACTGCGTATAATATTTTTTCAATAATTTCTGTAGCTTCATTGAGTCAATTTCTACTTCCCAACTGCACTTATTTTTTTATATTTATTTTTTATTTACTTTTTATTTCAACATAAATGCCAACATAAGCATTTATGTATTTCCATGCCTTCTATTCTCCACTCAATTGACCCATTAAACGTGCGTCCTCCGAACATGGCATGACGAGCATAAATGTTTGTTGTTCTTGTTTTTGTGTAAACTGATAGTTGATAATGTTAAGTAGCGTTATCAGCAAACCTATTAAATATATTTTTTATTATTTTTTTATTATTTACTGAAGCTTTTTTATTGTATATTTTGTGTTTTTTTCACAATCAGCGAAAGTGCAGCGCACTTTATTTTTGACTTTTTATTACTCATTCAAACAAGTAAATTTATGTTAATTGATTTATAAATTAGTATGATTACAAGTAAAGAAAAGTATTTTCAGACAGCTGCCAAGCGCATGCTGGTCGTGGGCTCAAATTAAAAACAAAAATTTTAAGCTTAGGTAATTAATTTGAATCAGTAAATTAAAATTCCAATGACTGAAATTTGTAACAGGTGAAGCTCTCTCAGAATAAAAGGGACGCCTAGATGCCAATAGTGAATAACTCCTAGAAAGTAAAGGGTTTTCCGAAAATACAGGGTTTGATTGAAAAGTAATGAGTCTTCCTGCGCGGAGCGTCTGCCAAGCGATCAACCAAATCGGCTGGTGAGGGAAAATGATCGTTGGACCTTCCCCTTCCACTAGAAACCGGTCCCAGTTCGCTGGGAACTGCACCGCTCCGCGCGTGAAAGTTGTTTTAAAAGTGTGCTAGGATTTTGCAGTGGCGAAAATGCAGCGATCTTTGGAGCAACGTTACTCGATCAAATTTTGCGTAAAGCTAAACAAAACGAGTACCGAAACCATTGGGCTACTCAAGGAGGCTTACGGGGACCAATCTCTGTCCAGTGCCCAGATTAAACGGTGGAACAAGTCGTTCAAGCCCGGCTTCGGTTCGACCTCGTCAACAATTGGAGCCTTCATCACGACAATGCGCCGGCGCACACTGCCTTCCTATACACCTCTGCATTGGCCAAGGGGAGGCGTTTCGACTCCATCGAGGCGATCCAAAAAACTGTGACAGCCGAATTGAACGCGATTCCAGCGGATGAGTTTAAAAAATGTTTCCTGCAGTGGAAGGACCGCTACCAGCGGTGTATTGACACTCAAGGGTCCTATTTTGAAGGATACTAGTTGTATAAGCCAAAAGGTTTAATAAAACTGCTTAGAAAATAAGGCTCATTACTTTTCAATCAAACCGTGTAGGTGTTATCTATCGCTATCGAGAGATGATTAACAATTTTTTTATGGCCGGAATTGGATGGTATTGGTCTGGACAACGTTTACTTTCAACAAGATGGCGCTACGTGCCGGGCAACGAAACCATTGATCTTTTACGGGAAAAGTTTCTGGGCCGTGTTATCTCTCGAAGAAGTGGTCACAATTGGCCACCGAGATCTTGTGATTTAACATCTTGGGACTTTTTTCTTTGCGGCCACGTGAAAGAGAAGGTCTACGCCGACCGCCAAGGGTCGATTCAAGACCTCAAAGATGTAATTCGTGAAGCTTTCGAGGACATAGGGCAGCCACTTTGCAATTCGGTTACGGAAAATTTCATAAAAAGGGTATTGTCCGGTAAGCATGGGCGTGGTGGTCATTTGCCTGATGTTATTTTCCACTATTAACGGCATACCTTTCTCTTTATAATGAAATAAACATCCGATAATTTATAGTCAAAAATAGCATTTTTCTTTGAATATCTAAATAAAACCTCTGTTTGGAAAACCCTATACAATGCACTCGCGATAATATGAACTAATTAAAACTAGGCCTGTTCACTTTTGCGAGATTGTTCATGTTTACGAAAGGCAACTAAATTGAAAAATATTCTTATTAATTAGTTTTGAGAGATTTTCGTTTTATTTAAAACCACAAAAGAAACGTTGTTTATTCATTTTTTCACTTTTAACAAATAAAAAATTAGTTACAGTCAAAGAGTTTTTAACACACTTTTATTAGGTCGGGTTGTATGTATGTATGTATGTATGTATGTATGTATGTATGTATGTAACGGAATCTTTGAGCTTAATTTTCACTGGCTTCTAAAAATCTGATCGACTTGAAATTTTGCACACCTATCAAGGACCGATGACAATGCAATAATTTGACAAAAGTTTTCCATTATCCTTATTGGGATTGCCAGGATTAATATTTTCTTTTTTTACCTGTGGGCAAAAAGTAAGGTGAATTTGAATCTTTGAATCTTTTTTAACACACTTTTATTAGGTCGGGTTGTATGTATGTATGTATGTATGTATGTATGTATGCATGTAATGGAATCTTTGAGCTTGAATCGACTTGAAATTTTGCACACCTATCAAGGACCGATGACAATGCAATAATTTGATAAAAGTTTCCCATTATCCTTATTAGGATTGCCAGGATTAATATTTTCTTTTTTTTACCTGTGGGCAAAAAGTAAGGTGAATTTGGTTGTAAAATGAAAAATCTTTTTTTATTCTTGTAAATCAGTTTCTCAGGCTCCCTCCACGAAATATGTTCTTCATCCCGATTACTTCTTTATCACGGCCGATAACTGCATAGCTTTAGACTCACAGTCGATAAGAAAGGAATTAAATATAACACGAATATATCGAATCATTTATTCACTGACTGCAATGATAACAGTAATTTTCATTCATAATAAACAAAAAATAGTTTAAAGAAACTAAAAAACACGCTTTTTTGCTAATCGAACTAAAAAGTAGAAAATAAAAAATAGTTTAAAAAACTAAAAAACACGCTTTTATTGCTAATCGAACTAAAAAGTAGAAAATAAATTTTAATGACAAAGAGACCTATAATGAAGTAATAGCAAATCGAACGATCAGTCATAGTCAACTACCTCAGAACAGAATTATAACAAAAATTAAGATATAAATAGAGTAATTCAAATTAGAGTTAAAAGCGTGGGATGCATTTTGCTTCACTTTCATAACCCTCTGTACATAGGTAGTTGCCAATAGAATGATTGTAATATTTACTATATCAAGCATCCCACGCTTTTAACTCTAATTTGAATTACTCTATTTGTATCTTAATTTTTGTTATAATTCTGTTCTGAGGTAGTTGACTATGACTGATCGTTCGATTTGCTACTACGTCATTATAGGTCTCTTTGTCATTAAAATTTATTTTCTACTTTTTAGTTCGATTAGCAATAAAAGCGGGTTTTTTAGTTTTTTTAAACTATTTTTTATTTATACTTAAATTCATGCTTTGTTTAATTTTTAAAAAAATTGAGTTCATGTCGAAAAAAAATCAGTAATCCGCTTTTGTTGTTTCTTTTGTTCAAGCATCTTAAAAACTGTCTTTTCCCTTAGCTTCTTCAACACATTTAAATCACATTTATCAACCATTTCAATCTCAGCCCATTCCAAAGTTTTATTAAGCATGTCAATAGCTTCCTTTGATGTGAATGCCTTTTCCGGCTTCACAGAACAGTCATCATCATCGCCGAAAATATCCTGCACTTCATTGTCATTGCATTAAATACCATCATCGTTCCATTCTCTAACGTTGAAAGCAGTGAATTCAACCTAAAGTGAAATTAAAAAAAAATAAAAAACAAACTTTTTTGATTAACGGTTCTAAAACTCAAACCTCAGGTCTCAAGTGTGACAAAAGATTGTCTGCACCTTCCTCCAAATTCCTTACATTCATAATTAACTTGCTTCGAAGAACTCTCAAAGGAACGTCATCTTCAGAATCCTCTTGATTTTCTACCGTACTTAAGACATTGCTCCGGCATTTGGATAGCACAACAGCATCTACGTTATTCCATGCAGATTCTAAGGTAAAATTAATTCCTAAGCGTAATTTACTTTAGAGCTTCAAGCAAATCAAACCCCTTTACAGCAACAGAAGCCAAAAGCCTGTTTATATAGTAAAGTTTCGTAATCCAGATCGCATTTTAATCCATAGGTTGTATAAGAGGGCTGACATTTGATGGCATAAGCCTATCTTCTATTGCCTTGCCATGTATGGACCTTCGGAGATTTCTTGTTGAAATAATTCGGTCCTGGATAGCGATTGCGAAACCTTCTGTTTCAGAAAATAGCTTTCCTCTTTTCAACCATAAATTGGATGATTGTGCGTCTATCCATTCCATTTCGAGATCATGGGGATGGGCACCGTGAATTGTTTTTGCCTTCCATGCTGCGATCATTTCTGCTTGGGATTTAACCCCCTCTGGTATTTTATTTTATTTTATTTTATTTTATTTTATTTGCTCCAAGTTTAAATATTTTTTTGTTTTAATTTAATCCCACACGCGCACTCCATAATTATATTATGAAAGGCTATGACTAAACAAATTGCTTTTGTTGTTGCTTTTATACTCTACCAGAAAAAGCCCATCTGTTGGCATTTTTCGCACAAAAAGTGTGTCACTCTGCTATGAATATGATTATGCGATGTGAATACATGGCTACGAAACAAGAGGCGTCTCCATGCCTATTAAATATTTATGCTTGAAATTTTTTAATCAAATTGTTTATTGTGCTTTAATCAGCTATTTGACCGGCTGTTGGTCTATCTTTAAACCATTTATTTATAATATTTTTTTTTGTTTATTTTGCTTTGAGCTTAGTAAAAATAATTTATGTTAGTGGGTTCAAGAATTTTAACCTCTAATTTTTGCCGAATTTTTTAATGACTTGTCTGACCTTAAATAGAAAATTGATTGAATGTGCGTGAATTAAATCCATAAGTATATCCATATTGAACCTTATTTAATTTTTTCTCTATTGCATACGCACATTTGTTTTTGTTTTTGTTGTTAGTCTCATTGCCACTACTATTACGCTTTTTTTATTTTTTTCATTGCATTTAGTTCGCACACATTTCGTTCTCTGGCTGTACAGAGTTCTTTCGTACTACTTTTATACCCCTTTTCATGGCTCTCAAATATAAATTTGTCTTTTTTAGAACCTTTTTTCTTTTTATTTTCCTTTTTCAATTTAAATTTTCTTTCTGCTTTGCTTCTCTCTATTTTTAACAGGCCTTGATCGCTGTTATGGTTTTTAAACCATTATACATTTTTTTGCGTTTACGCATAAACGACATCAGCGTTACGTAACTGCCAATAAAAAGTGACTGACAAACGCACAGACATGCCAGCTCTTTTTGACAGCGCTCGAAATTATTTTTTATGAGCCATTGTTGTTGTGGAAGTCTATTTCGAACGATGACGGCAAACCTTTTGATGGTCGTTTCTGTTTGTTTTGTTGGTTTTCTTTGCTTGGCATGCCAACATGGTAATAAATCTAAATAATTGTTTTTACACATCATCAACATTACAGCTACGTATGCGATAATCTATAATACTTGAGTTATTTTCTCAAGCAGTGCTAAGAAGCAAAAAGTGTAAATCGCTTTAACAGATCGCGTTAGGTTAGGCTCAGTTATGCCATCAGTTGTGGCCATACGATTAGTAAATATATGCAAGTATTTTTGTATGCGCTTATTGCACCCATAAAGCTCATAGAATTATTTTGGGCGTTGTCGTAATGTCAGTTTCACTAGACACCAACTTGATCAGGTTTAAGTTTTTCGAAAATGTCGAAGAACCGCCCAATAATTAATTGTGTGAAGAACTTTCTTCACTTGCATATGGCAAGGGATTGACAGAAGAGGTGTCGAATATTGTTACTGTTGTTGTTATTGTAATAGCACATCACATTACCAATAAGTTTTTGGGGAATGCTACTGAAGTTACAGGTCTTAGCTGGATATAAATCCGGACCGTTCTCGGTAAATTAGTACCCAGTCGCGCAAATTTTTCAGTTTTACGGCATTGGATTTAAGTGAAATAATTTAACCGTATCAATGAGAAATGCGTGATTGTTCTTGTTGTCACGGTGCGGTGCAGTCACTGATCGCCATCGTTTAACTCATCTAACGAGAGGCCTAGGAAACAAGCTACTTCAACATGTGGGCTCTAGAGAGAGAAGGGGGTTAGATGAGTGGGTTTGAGCGCGCATGTAAACAGGGAACTCGTATCGTATGAGGTACCTTCACATGCCGGGCATACGTTTGGTAAGTCGGGGTCAATTCTGGATAAGTACCCGCTTATCCTGCTCCAATATCTAGACCGTAGTTTAGCCAAAGTTGGGCGGATCAAAGCTAATTGTCTGCAATGGGTGCTGATTGGACATCGATAACGGCATTCGGTGGTCGGGAGTTTAGGATGATGATAAGAGTCTCCCGATGAATGCCGTTTAATGTCTGTCTATATACTGCTCGGTCCAATAGTTACAGTTGTAATTGATCCTGGATCTCGTCGGTATAGTCGAAGAGATGCCTCCTGACTCGTCTAGAAGATGGCTCAGGCTCCAGCAGGTAACTGCAAGAATTCTTAGCAAGAATTTTGTACTGAGTATTTTACTGCCCTCCTTGATCGGGAGCATGGAAGCCTCATTGTGAAGGTTGCTGTAGTATCAGACGACCAGACGGGCGCAATGTGTGTGGTAGTTCATGACTGTTTTGGTTGTTACCGGCTGTACGAGGGGGGTTCAATAAGTACCCGTGTTAGAAATGAAAACACCATTTTTTTAAATATTTTTTTATTTTTTATTTTTTAACTTAGCAACAGAACCTTTTTTTCGCCAAATGCGGCCGTGTCTCTTTCATTTTTTTTGTGATAGCGGTCTAATAACTCACTGTAGTATTGCCAGTAATCGTTCTTCCTTTTTCTACAAAATCCCTGAGGATGGCGCCGTTTGCATCCCGAAAAATCGTCGCAATGACTTTTCCGGTCGATGGGACTATCTTTGCTTTCTTTGTAACAGATTCACCGGGAGAAATCCATTCTGTTGACTGTTGCTTAGTTTCAGGTATGTAAAAATGAATC
This sequence comes from Anastrepha fraterculus, assembly GCA_037575425.1. Lineage (NCBI taxonomy): Eukaryota > Metazoa > Arthropoda > Insecta > Diptera > Tephritidae > Anastrepha > Anastrepha fraterculus. The sequence continues at coordinate 96,402 of JAYXIM010027547.1, forward strand.
CAGGTTTCATCAACGGTGACAACTCGACGCAAAAATTCCTTCGGATCTCGCTTAAATTACCCCAAACACTCCTTCGAAGTTAACAGCCGCATCCGCTGGTTGTTACTTGTGAGCAATCGCGGCACCCATCGGGCCGACCATTTTGTCATCGCCAACCTGTCATGTAAAATATTAATTGCCGTTCCAATCGACACACCCATGGCCTCTGTTACTTTGCGCACTTTCGTTCCTCGGTCAGCGAGAATCATGTCTTTGAATGACTTCACCGCACAGTTACCGTTACTGACATAGACTAACGATTTTATATATTGTAAAAGTACTCGATAACGGCCTCTTGTTGCATTACTTAACGGCAAAATTCCGGAAGGAGCAACTATTCGGACGAGAGGAGGTTAGTTTCGGTTTAGGTTTAGTTAGAGTTAAAGTTCCACACAGACGGCCAACTAGCCAAGTAGGCTTTTGGACGCATAAAAGCTTAGCCAGCAGATTTCTTTCCACAAATTTAACAATTTTTAAGAGAATTCAGCCCGCTGTCTCGCCTATGACCATGCACATAAATGTAGGTATTTTAATTTAGTACTGCCTCAATACACGCCAACAACAAAAATTTCGAATTAAGGAATATATTTGCCATACAAGTCGAAAACATTTTAATTAAGCTTTAACCAGCCGCTTCGCAAATCATGCGACCAGTCTCACATTACAAGCGACATAAATTTGGGGTTAATGCACAAAAAAGTCAGACAGTTTGGCGCAAGAAGTTGTCAAAACGTTGAGTGTTGCACGACGAGTGTGCATTTGTGATAAATAGATGGGTGTTTTGACCGAAAAAGGTGCTACAACAAAAGTAATCAGCTAACCAGTTGGTGGTCGGTTAAGTTTGTCCGTTTGTATTTCTTTGTTTTTCGGTTGGTGGCTTGACAGTGCAAATGACAGTTTACGAGTTGTCGCATGCGGGGGGAGAGTAGAGTGTATATATGTGTGTGTGTGCGTGTGTTTGTGTGGCGTGTTGACAGCTGGCGGATGCAAGCCAAGTTTAGGAGTACCAGTAGTACCAAACACATTTGGCATATGTACAGACATACTAGAGTAGGTACATCCACATATACACTCCACATACACATGCACATATGCAGTGACTGGTAATACTATATGCCACAGCCAGTGTGGGTATTTCATTCAGTTAGTGATTCACTCATTCATTTAAGTTTTTATTTCAATTTCGAATGTAGTTTATAGCAATCAGGTTTTGATTGACTTACTGTGACTAACACAGTTTGACTGACAGCTTGTCGCAAGCAGTAATATTTGATTTTAATTTTTTTGGCTTTGATATTACTTATAACAAGCCCACTTTTTCCGCTTCTCGTTTTACCACCACTCACGTTTGCAAATTGTCATTTGATATTTTTAGGTGCATGTCTCACCGATATTTTGACACTTGTAGGTAGTCACTAAATTGTGCGTTTAATTAGATATCAAATTAAATTTTGCATGACTTAATTTTTACTTGATAAATGTAATTTCAAATTAAACTAAAAATAAATACCTTTAACGTGCAAAGCCTTAAAAAACCCCACTAGCAACAGCTGATTTGAAAAGCCACTGAGTGAGCAGCGATAGCTGTCAAAAACAGCTGAAAGGATATGACGCTTAACCTCATGCTAGTTTTTTTAGTCACACATACGAGGGGGGTTCAATTAGTACCCGTGTTAGAAACGAATGACTTCCTCGCTTGAACTAAATTCTTTTTAATTACATTACGGAAAAAGAAAAAGTCGCAGGGAGCCAGATCGGGTGAATTCATAACACAGTTCATGCAGTTTGGCGGCGACAATTCCGGATGAAAGTGCTGGTGTATAATCGTGGTGGAACAGCACCTTCTTTTTCGCCACATGCCGCCCTGTCTCCGTAAATTTTTTGGTAAAACTATCCAATAACTCACTGTAGTATTGCCCAGTGATCGTTCTTACTTTTTCCAGGTTTTAGCAAAGGTGACAACTGAACGCAAAAATTCCTTCGGATCGCGCTTAAATTGCGGCAAACACTGCTTCGAAGTTTAAAGCCGCATCCGTTGGTTGTTGCTTGTTGTGAGCAATCGCGGCACCCATCGGGTCAAACAAATTTTCATCGCCAACTATTCATATAAAATATTAATTGCCATTCCAGTCGACACACCTATGACCTCTGTTACTTCGCGCACTTTCGTTCGTCGTTCCTTTTCAAAAACGGATGATCGCCCACTCTTTAATTCGTTGAATGGTGAAGCGTCCCCGTGGGCAGCATCCCACTTTGCTTTTATCTCCTTGCATTTTTTCCCATTCAAAAACAAAAAGCGAATTACCTTCTCGTTTTCCATCGTAGCGAAAATCACGAAACACGTCTCACTCGAATAGCTTCCAAATCCAAACTAACCTTTCTATTAGTCTGAAATTTGTTTTGCCGTCGTTTGATAGATGGAAGCACACGATGCTAATACCAACTTCCCTCAGGAGCGCTTGCTGTTTGGTGGACACGGGTACTTATTGAACCGCCCTCATATACATATAAAAGCCAACGTCTCCGTGCTTTGTACCAATCCATTTCGCAATGTCCGGTATTAGATTATATGTCCGGCGACCCTTTGTTCAATGCGCTCAGCGCTGTTGCTATTCTTTTATGGTACGCTTCCACTCCTCTTTTTTAACGCCGCAGGACGTTTTCTCCTCTGTTGGCTTGTACAACCTTTTCAGCTCCTTGATGAGCTGACCAACCGGAATTTTCTATGATATTACGGCTATGGCATCATCGCAAATCATGCGGGGAGCGCTCGTGACTCTAAGTCAGTGTGTGATTAATTTTTTTTATTTTTCGTTAATTTAATTTTGTTGTGTTAATTTATTTAATTAAATTTTTTTTTCCTCTTTTTTATTTTAGTTATTTTGCTTCATTTTATTCCATTTATTTTTTTTTAGAGCTTGATCCATCTCGGCTATTGCCGGAGATTACACATCCCGGATAAAATTTTCAAGGGATTGTGCTCTGGTGGAGCGTAGTCCAAGTTCTACGCCCATGCGATTGCTATTGGTTAAATATTTAAAAATCTACGAAGTATTGCACATGTGTCCAGTATGGTCGACTTCTGCATGTCTTCTAAGAGGTGTTGGCAGTCATACTTCTTCAAGTTTTTTATTAAATGCTTAGGCACTATTTTATTT